>BQKZ01004010.1:18064-30585 GCA_036244855.1 Temnopleurus reevesii
CAAAGAATAAATATTCCTGCCAGGTACCCATTCACCTCACCTGGGTTGAGTGCAGCACAATGTGGATGAATTTCTTGCTGAAGGAAATTGACGCCCTGGGTAGGATTCAAACCTATGACCCTCTAGTTAAAAGGCGAGAGTCACGACCACTACACCACAATGCCTAGTGATGGCTCTTTCTCTAGTTACAGACAGCCATTTCAATTTCAGCTTAATCTAGTAGATCTTATCTTTTTTTTACATTTATGTCAAATGTCAGAAGGTCACACAATTTGATTTATCTCTCTGGCACTTTTTCAGGTACGGACTGCCAGTCAATTTCCAGCCGATGATCCTGCAACCGTTCAAGAAATCTCAGAAGAAACTGAGGGACGTCCTGAACACGCTCTATGGTCATCTAGACGGGAGCAACCTAACAGCCAGTGATGCCAAAATGGTAAGTCAAATTCAAGATTGACATGGGCGATGTCTCATCAAGTTACGAAAGATTTAAAGAAAGTCTTGTGCTGAATACTTGTAAGAAGAAGTACAAGATCCGATAACAGTCCTAGGGGGTGTTGTTCAAAATCAACTGCAAATCAACTGCAACTTTGAAAATTATAACGCGCATTTTCATTCCCGCCCGGAATGCGCATTTAACAAGACGCGCGTGAAACAATGATTTTGATTGGCGCGTTCCGATCAATTGCAACTTGCGATCAACTGCAACTTTTGAGCAACACCCCCATAGTCTTTCTTTTTTGATGAAACAATGCCTCGGGCCCTGTTGCATAAAAGCTTAAAGACTAGGTTTGCCCAAAATCTCGTTGGATTTGCTTCAAGCTTTTTTGATCTGCTTGTCTGATTTTTCTGGCAATTATGCCCTCTTCATTTCTGGTTGGCTGGTACACAGTCAGAAGAAACTGAGGGACGTCCTGAACACGCTCTACGGTCATTTAGACGGTAGCAACCTAACAGCCAGTGATGCCAAAATGTTGAGTCAAACCTAAAATTGATCTTGGTTATGTTTCACCAAGTTACGAGAGACTTTAAAGGAGGACTCCGGACCAAGAATTTCCTGCTCTGATTCAAAGCGCAAAAATCAGACAAACAGATGAAAAAAAGTTTGAGCGAAAACGGACAACAAATAAAAAAGTTATGAATATTTGAAAAATATCTTAAGATTTTCAAAATAGTTATATTTTTGGCCAATTTGTAACTACAGGTCACGTGACATGACGTGTTGATGACGTAGGTTCGTCACTTGTCTAGAGTGAGTGTATCATCTCTTTGTTTTTTAAAGTTCTGTTTAAATGCCATTGGGCGCAAAAAAAGTTCCCTTTCTCAACGAATTCATCTCGTTGAATATATATTCTTGATTATACCTTATGAAATATTGTTTACGAAGAAAAGATAACAAAATTATATAAATAAATATGATTTTAATAAACAATGTGTTTAATAAGAAATATGTATTTTGTGTAATAATTATGCTTGCACGGAAGCAAACTACTGTTTACTACTGTAAATTATGGTAAAAGAATGCTATTTGGATTTACAATGACCAAAATGATACAAAAAAGAAAATATGATTTGAAAAACAATAAAATACATGATGAATTGTACAAAAACAATATGATATAAAAGAAAATGATTATTAAAAAAAATTAATTTTTCATATTTATGCAATCAATTTACAGCATCATTGAAATCGATGGAACAAAATACGTCATTAAATTAATGTTGAAAATATTCAAATTCTCGTAATTAGAGCAATTCTTTATATGAATAAATCTTCTCCTTCTTGATTGTTTATTAAAATCATATTTATTCCATAATTTATCATTTCATCTTTCATATAAAACTTATTTTGAATATATATATTTCTTGAACATAATTGCGTGATATATGTTGAACACTATCCATCAACAAAATGTTCTCTAAAGATTAAAAAGACGGATTAAAAAGCAATGATATATGATAAGCCCATTGTAGAGAAGTGACGCACCTACGTCATCACTATTTGATGTCACGTGATGCAAAGTTGCCAATTTGCTAAAAATATAACTATTTAAATTATTTTTAAAAACCCTTCAAAAATTTGTAACTTTCTTATTTATTGTCCGATTTTGCTCAAACTTTTTTTGATATGTTCGTCTAATTTTTGCGCTTTTAATCAAAGCAAGTTATTTTTGGCCTGGAGTAACCGTTTAAGAACAACAGTGTACGACTGGTATCAGATCTTGTGCTGAATGATTTAAAGTTATTTGTAACTTTAAGAACGGTTTGGTAAAACGTCCCTCAGGGCTGTGTTTTTCCAGGATACGAAAGACTTTAACCCTTCCTGCGCCGGCTATAGAATCCCCCGTGCGCCAGGCTAAATTTGGGCGAGTGAAAGAGGGCACTCCTTTTTGTAGAACATTTTGAACTTGCTTTATAATGCTATATTTCAGACAAGCTAATGTGAAGCTTAATCTGTAATGAATTGACACAGGTCAGAAATTCACAATGTACGATCGTCAGCGCGGTGTAATCTATTGATTTTTGGAAAAGTAGTATTGTGCCGATCGGCACGCTTGGCGATCCATCGACTAATCCGATTTGATCCCTTGGCGACGGATGAGTTAAGAACGACTGGCATCAGTTCTTGTACTGAATACGCAAACGATTATTGATCATTAAGCACAAGAACTGATACTAATTATTCTTAAAATCTTTTTTATCTTGGTGAAACATCGACCAGGGCGGTGTATCACCAAGTCTTTCTTAAAGTTACGCACAACTTTATGTTCGACTGGTATCAATTCTTGCGCTGAATGCGCGTACTATAATGAATTATACGCACAAGAAGGGATACCAGTCGAACGTAAAGTCGTGCGTAAAGTCTTTCTTATCTTGGTGAAACATCGACCAGGGCACTAAAATTATGACAACCTTGCCATTATTAGTTTGTCATATTGACTCTTTGATTCTGACTTGGTGAGTTTAAATTAAGCATATCTAGTCTTGATAATGACTAGAAAATTAATGCTCACATAGTTGCACATAACTTGAACGAAATGGTCAAAAATATATTTAGAAAATATGTGCAAAATCATTTTGCAAGAACATGTATAATGGCAGGGAAGTATGGGCACTGAAAATGGGTTTCATAGGGTCTTATTACCGGAGAAGGCCATTACGCCCCCCTCCCTCTTGACGGGTGGAACGCGGTTGTCATTCAAAGCAGTTGTCTGAGGGGATAAGTGTTTTAGAGGATAGTTGTTGTTTTGTCGCCTCCTCCACAGTAAGGTGGTGCCGGAGGCATTATGTTTTCGGGTTATCTGTCCGTGCGTGCGTGTGTCCGTGCGTGCATCCATCCGTCCAAAACTTGTTACCGCAATAACTTCAGAACTGCAGGACGGATTTTGACCAAACTTGGCTCAAGTATGTATAACCATGTGAGGATAAATTGATAAGATTTTGGGTATAGGGGGTCAGAGGTCAAAGGTCACATGACCCCAAAAATTGTAAAAATTTACCCAAAATAGCTTGTTACCATGATAACTTCAGAATAAGCGAACCAATTTCTACCAAACCTAGCTCACTACTGTATAAACAAGATAGGATGAACTGATTGAATTTGGGGTTCAGTAGGTCAGAGGTCAAAGGTCAAAATAACTTGTAAAAAAAAATCATTCAAAATAGCTTGTTACCGCAATAACTCCAGAATAAGTGAACCAATATCTGCCAAATCTAGCTCAATAATGTATGAGCATAGGAGGATAAAATGGTTAGATTTGGGCTTCAGAGGGTCAAAGGTCACAGGACCAAAAAACTTGTAAAAAGTCACCTGAAAAAAAATTTATTGCTATAACTTCTGAGAAATTCAACCAATTTCTTTCAAACTTGGCTCAATTATGTCTTAGCATGTGAGGACGAACTGATGAGATTTTGGGTTCATGGGGTCAAACGTCACTGTTCCCAAAATTAGTAAAACTATTTAAAATAATCCTGATTTCTGATGGCATGGAACAAGCAGAAATGTCTTTTGAGTCGAGGGCAGTCGAGGATTCATCTAGTTTATTTTATTTATTTATAGATAATTTTTTTCAGGACTGTAGTTGGGTTGGTGTCCTTGGTGTAATTATCCTAGGAGGCAATTATCCTAGGGGTGTTTGTCCTGGGGTATTTGTCCTGGGGTAGTTGTCCAGGGGTATTTGTCCAGGGATGGTTGTCCAGGGGTAGTTGTCCTGGGGTGGTTGTCCTGGGATGGTTGTCCAGGGGTAGTTTTCCTGGGGTAGTTGTCCAGGGGTATTTGTCCTGGGGTAGTTGTCCAGGGGTAATTGTCCTGGGGTAGTTGTCCAGGGATGGTTGTCCAGGGGTAGTTGTCCTGGGGTGGTTGTCCTGGGGTGGTTGTCCTGGGGTAGTTGTTCAGGGGTAGTTGTCCTGGGGTAGTTGTCCAGTGGTATTTGTCCAGGGATGGTTGTCCAGGGGTAGTTGTTCTGGGGTGGTTGTCCTGGGATGGTTGTCCTGGGGTAGTTGTCCTGGGTTAGTTGTCCTGGGGTAGTTGTCCAGGGGTAGTTGTCCTGGGGTAGTTGTCCAGGGGTAGTTGTCCTGGGGTGGTTGTACAGGAGTAGTTGTCCTGGGGTGGTTGTCCTGGGGTGGTTGTCCAGGGGTGGTTGTCCTGGGGTGGTTGTCCAGGGGTGGTTGTCCAGGGGTAGTTGTCCTGGGGTAGTTGTCCTGGGGTGGTTGTCCAGGGGTAGTTGTCCTGGGGTAGCTGTCCTGGGGTGGTTGTCCTGGGGTAGTTGTCCTGGGGTGGTTGTCCAGGGGTAGTTGTCCTGGGGTAGCTGTCCTGGGGTGGTTGTCCTGGGGTAGTTGTCCTGGGGTGGTTGTCCAGGGGTAGCTGTGCTGGGGTAGTTGTCCTGGGATGGTTGTCCAGGGGTAGTTGTCCTGTGGTAGCTGTCCTGGGGTAGTTGTCCGGGGATGGTTGTCCTGGGATGGTTGTCCAGGGATAGTTGTCCAGGGGGGGGGGGTTGTCTGGATGGAGGTGGGTAGTTGACCTAGAATCTTTTAACCCATTCAGGATAGGAATTATTTTACAACAAATTCAATCACTATTCCTTTCCTAAATTGGCAACTCTAAATTTTTAAATCCTCTTTTAAGAATGATTCAAATAAAAATTATGTTTCCATATGGAATCTTCTTTGTCAAAAGAGAGTTAAAAGTTAAACGTTGCCAATTTGCATGGAAATGGTGATTTTCAAATGATTTCTGCATTGCCAATTTAAGGATTTATGATCATTTTAGTGATTATTTTCATTAAGAAAATTCCCTGCATCCAGCGACAAATGGTGATGGAATAAAAATGATCAGATCTAGTGTAGAATTTTTTTCTCTTTCTGCTCATGCATCAGGCATATTTTTAGAGCACTACATCAAAAGTTATTGGACCAAAACACAACACATGTTCTATCGTCCTGAAAGGGTTAAAACACTATGCTAGAGAAATTACTAATTACAGTACTCTTTATTTTTCCCCTCACAGGCCGTTGACATGCCAGGACTAATGTTTTCCAATCAAAAGTACTACCTGTTCGTCTTCTTGCCCATCTAAATAAATGTTCAAATCATATTATTGATAACTTGAACCACAAGTCCTGACAAAAGAAAATTACATCCAGGGGGACTTGGTTGTCATTCAGAGTAGTTGTCCAAGGATAAATGTCCTAGGGGATAGTTGTTCCAGTGGGTTATTGTCCTAAGGGGTACATGTAGTTGTCCAAGGGGTAATTAATTGTTCTGGGGATAATCGACCTAGCGGGATACTTATCCAGGGGGGAATAGTTATCCAAGGGGGGGGGGGGTGTTCCAGTGGGTTAGCCTCCTAGGGGGTAATTGTCTTAGTGGTAATTGTCCTTGAGGGTAGTGGTCCTTCGGATAGTTGTCCTAGCAGTGTAGTTATCCTAGTAGGGTAGTTGTCCTATGGGCTAAGGGGTACATGTAGTTGTCTTAGGGGGTAATTGTCCCAGGGGATAATTGTCTTAGGGATAATTATCCTACGGGAAATTGTCCAAGGAGCATAGTTGTCTAGGGGTGGTTGTCGAGGAGGGGGATTGTTTTAGTAGTATATGCAATTTATATAGCGCACGTATCCACTCTGCTGAGTGCTCAAGGCGCTTTTTACATTATTATTACCCTGGCTTTAGCCCGGCAGCCATTCACGGCGCACTTGGCATTTCAAAGAATAAATATTCCTGCCAGGTACCCATTCACCTCACCTGGGTTGAGTGCAGCACAACGTGGATAAATTTCTTGCTGAAGGAAATTGAGGGAGGTAGTTGTTCGAGAATGTTTCCAAAAACCCTTCTTGAAAAGTTACTAATTATTGTTTTTTCCTTTTTTTCTTCCCGTACAGGCGGTTGACATGCCAGGACTTATGTTTTCCAATCAAGAGTACTACCCCTATGTCTTCTATCCCATCCAAATCAATTTCTGCGACTGAGCGATCTTATTCTTCTTATTCATTATGGGTATTTCAATTTCATTTGCCACAGTCACAGTCGCCCGGAAGTACACGTCACAATTTGCGCACAGCTGCGCATTGTTACGTCACTGCTCTTATTAATCTGTTACGAGCCCTCCCAATCTGTGAAATGCATTTCTTAATTTTCCCGTTCGTTCACTGATCTGTGATGAGCCCATGAAAGAGCATGTTTCTCTTGTGCGCATGCCATTGTGACGTTATCTGGAACAAGTCGACTCAAATCAAAACGGATTTTAGGAATGAACGAACAAGAGCTGTCGACGTGTTGATATTTGTCGACCTTTACTTTCGGTCAACTGTAACTGTGACAAATGAATTGAAAACTCCATATTATCTACAGGTACTCTCCATCATCTGCAAGAAAACAAAAGTACATCTCATCTCTATTCCTATTTGTCAATTTTATATTTGTGAGTGGGCACTTTTCAAGACATCAGCCCACTACTCACCGTATGACCAATATGCAGAACTGCCAACTAGGAAGATTTAATTCTCTGTATCATAAATTATCAGTAAAAATAAGACACAAGTGTTGTGGTGTAGTGGTTTAGACTCAAACCTTTCAACTACAAGGTAGGCGATTCAAATCCCACCCATGGCATTAATTTCCTTCAGCAAGAAATTGATCTTCACTGGGCTGTGCGTTTTGACTGTATATGTGATGTAATAATAATAATAATAATAATAATAATAGTAATAGATGGAATTTATGTAGCGCATGTATCCAGTCTGCTGAGTGCTTAGGCACTTTGCATTATTATTACCCTGGCTTTAGTCCAGTGTACACCAGCGCACATGGCATTTCAAGGAATGAATATTCCTACCAGGTACCCATTTACCTCACCTGGGTTGAGTGCAGCACAGTGTGGATGTATATTAAAATCAGATCACATTTTGGTCATAAGGTGAGGGATGGGCTTTACAGTGAAGGATTACAGGGAAAGATGAAGAAACTGGATGAACCATATTAATAAATTTGTATGAAATTGGTCAAAATATTATATTGATGAGTACTTTTTCCATGCAATATAAGTTTCAATAGATAACAGAATTGCTTGAAATAAAGGAAACATTATACCATCTTGTCTCATAAAAATGTATGTGATTTACATAGGCTTTGGTGGGAAAGTGGGGTTTTTTTTTTGTCAATACTGTATTGTGTTTTGTTTGAAATTGTACAAAATATATGTTTCACATTTTGGGGCAATAAGAATGTTAGAATTGTACACCCTTGTAAAGAATTTATTTCCATTGTAACACTGGTAACCTACTTTACTTTGTTTTTTCCTATGTTCATGTGGTTAAGATAGATACTAAGAAGTAATAATTTTTGCAAGGGTTTTATGTTATGAATTCTGTGTATTTGAACTCGGCATATTTTATGATTTTGTGAACTTGCAAATCTTATGGACAATGAACTTGCTAAGCAGTGTTTAGTATGTCTGAAATTCCAGGAAAGTGCTGTTTCCATGACCTTAAAAGAAGTGAATCTTATTGCAACTGATAATTTGAATTCATTGAAACAGATGATACATGTACATGTATGCACCTTAAATTTCATCTATTAAAAAGACTTGTATCATTTTTTGTCAGTATACAAGGTTATTTTTAGAATTATACATTCCAGATAATTGAGCTTTGTCTGTTTTGACCTAAATTTGTCCTCGATTTGAAAGTGCTACATTATTTTGGCACTCATAAATACAGAAAATTAAGACTTGTTTCATTTTGGGTACTTCCGGGTCCTGGGGCCTGTAACATCAAAGAGATATTATGATACGTGTTTGGACATAGACTTACGATTGATAGTTATCGTACTTTTATTTGCATCTTTTGTGTAACAGGCCCCTACTGCATTATGAGGTGGGGTTTTATAATGTAGTGTATCTCTAGCACCCCATTCCTGTTAGATCTATTTCATGCAACAGTCTATTGTTGCCTTCAGTAATTCTTCCACTTGCTTCTAGTAAGCCTTTAATTTTGTTTTCATTATTTTTACTCTTTAGCATTCAGTTTTTAGAATTTTGCTGCCTCTTTTTCTTCTCCTTTGTTTTCCCTATTTTTCACCTTCACCTGATTCCTTTTCTTCTTCTCCTCTTTCTCTGTCTTTTATTCTTGTTCTGCTTGTTGTTCTTTTGTTTTGTCTAGTTGTTGTTGTTGTTCTTCTTCTTCTTCTTTGTCTTCTTCTTCCTCTTCTTCCTTTTCTTTCTTCTTCTTCTTCTTCTTCTTCTTCTTCTTCTTCTTCTTTGTCTTCTTCTTCTGTGTCTTTTTTCTTCTCCCCATTAACTTTTTAGGAGGAGTAGGGGAAGGGGTGCATCAAGTTTGTTTTTATTTTTCATCCTGTATAATTATGCAAAACAATTAGCGCTCGCAATTTATGGGGAAACAGTGAAAGGGGGAAAACAGTGAAAAGTACATAGGTCGGATGAAACCTGTACTATTAAACGAAATCATGTTGTTACATCCTTTGTTCTTTGAAACATAATGTCTATTACTATTTTGTCAAAGAGTTCTATATATATGAAATTATATGTCATGGTATTATTATTATTGAAAATATATGGAAAGAAATCTAATTCAGTGTCATGTGCAGTTATTTGTTATTTGTGTTTAGCCTTTTGATTCCGTCAAATGGTTCGAGCAGGGACACTGGATGATCATTAAGGGCCTGGTCACATAGGGCCCCGTAAGCAACACGATTCAACACGACTCTTTGTCAGTTCACAGTTGGCCGCCTGCGAACAAAGAGTCGTGTTGAATCGTGTTGAATCGTGTTGCTTCCGGGGCCCTATGTGACTGGGGCATAACATGGTTACTAATACGCATCGCATCGATGCAAATTCTATGCATTCTCTAATGTTGTTCTTCCCTGACATGCAAAGTGCGGCCAATTGCACAAGGGTCTTTGCTATCATCATTTTGCCTTGACTTATTAACTTTTTGTGTCATTCTCATAGCATAGACCTATCAAAGTTTGCGTCTATGTTAAGAGGGTGGCACGAGAAGTATAGGCGTCTTAGCACAAAGAGGATAGCTACTGAGAACATTTCCTGCAACTGGCCCCAGGATTCCAAGTATTTGTACATAATTCGATTGCTACCAACCGGTTTAAGGAATACAGTGACAACGCATTATAAAGAGATCTGATATAACGATATATCTGATATAAAGAGGTAACAAATCTGGTCCCAGCCCTTAAAGGGGAACTACACTCAGACATTAAATTGGTATCATTAAATGAAGAAAAATAAGATAAACAAGCTGTGAAAATTTGAGCTAAATCGGGCAATCCATTCAAAAGTTATGAATTTTCAAAGTTTTGATTTATATCCCTCATGGGCTCCTTAAATTGGCAAACGTACAAGCACAAAATGGCTGCCAACATGGAGAACTCTCCATTCGCTTTGTACACAAAATTTCACATTTTCCTCTTTTTCCAGAAAAGTAGACAAAATTTTGTTTCTTCGGTTAAATATATTATAGCCACATCAATTCTGCAAGCATTCCAGAAAGAACGGGGTTGATTCCTCATTTGAAATATGATATTGATCCATTTTCAATAAATTTATATACAAAGTGAATGAGGAGTTCTCCATGTATGACATCACAGATTATGCTAATTAGCTATACGCATGCCAATTCAAGGATGCTCAGCATTGGTGGAAATAATAACTTTGAAAATTCATAACTTTTGAATGGATAATCCGATTTTGCTCAAATTTTCACAGTTTGTTTATCTCATTTTTCTTCATTTACTGACCGTACATTATTGTCTGGGTGTAATTCCCCTTTAATAATTTATTGTTTTTTAACTCTGCTATAAAGATATTACTGCGATAACAATGTAATTTTGATGGTCCCATGCACCTCGTTATACTGAGTTTCCACTGTACCACATAACTATGTTCATTGACAAGAAACGTGCATAAAATGGAATATATTAGTGAATTATCATGTACAGTAAGGGGCTGTTCAAATGGTGCAAGTTGCAGTTGATCGGAACGCGCCAATCAAAACTCTTGTTTCATGTCCGTCTTGTTAGAAGCGCTTATCATGCGCGAATGAAAATGGGCGTTACAATTTGCAACTGATTTGCAGTTGATTTGCGATCAATCAATTGCAACTTCTGAACAACACCCCCTAAGTCGTCCTAGAAAACTGTGTGCGCCTTCCTTATAAAGTCTTACTCTTAGGCCTCTTTTTTTTTTTTTGGAGGGGGGCCTATAATTTTGCCACCTATCTCCTGGGTAGGGGGATTTTGAATGTCTGGTACAGTTCAAATCTCAGAGGTACATGCTCCAATGTGATCCAAACGACTTTTGGTTCAACTTGCTTTTTGAAAATGAATATAGAAACTTTCCAGCATCTATGTATTTTATTGTCCACCTTAAATTGTACGAACTTGTGGAATAATAGCGAAATGTGTTATTTCTTTGTAGGCAAAGTACAGGTATATGTTAGAGTTGCTGTTTATAATATTTTGAGTTGGTTAGAAAATGCAAAATGTTATATTTAATTTTTTTTAATGGAAGAAGATGGAAATGCTAACATGCGAATCATATTTGACATATTTCTGGAATGTAATAAATCAATATTTACAGTTCACTTTCGTAAAAAAAATACGTAATTTACAAAAAAAAAAGATAGGTGTATGAATGATTTGAAGGACAAGTACAATTATAAATACAGATGTATCTGGAATGTAATTATGTTGTTTGCGAGAAATTTGCCTTTGCACATGTGGCATAATTAACAGTAATAACTGGCCTTGCATGAATGCAATATAAAAACTAATATATTGTATTTGATTCTTTTTTATTCATTTATTTCGATTGAAAAAGGCATAATAAAAAGAAATGGGTATGAATAATAAGCAAAGACAACTGCAACTGATTATGAATGAATGGAATATCAGTATACTGTTTGCGAAAAATTTGCCCTGACACCATACGGCATGATTAATAACTAGCCTTGCATACATGCAATATTCAGTCTGATATATTGTATTTGCATGCATTGTACTCTCATCTGATTTGTATATTATGTTACAATTATCATTTGCATGCATGCATTGTACTCCCATCTGTTAATTTTGATACAATGCAAATATTGCAATGGAATTGATAGAACGTTGCTGTCATGTAAATGTGAATTTTCATACACATGGATATTCTCTGTGCAATCTCAAAATCTGCCCAATGATACATGTGAACGGTCAGTTTTACTTACTCATTATCTTTTTTCTTTTCAAGTTATTGTCTTACTTATGAAAAGCAGGGTAGTCCCATTCAAGCCATGTAGTCCTGCTCTACAAGAAAGTTCTGCTGTATAACATACATGACTGAAGTCGGATTTTTATTCATGCATTTTTTCAATGTTATGTTCTTATTTTTTCGGTTTTCTCATTGCATAAACTTTAATTTGAGATATTAATCAACTTCATTAGGCAAATATGATATGAGAAATAAAAGGTTTAAACACAAGATGACCGGGGGGGGGCGAAAAGAATGATTTATTTGAGAAAAGGTCATCTGAATGTTGCTTTCCATTTTGTGATCATTATCCCGCAGTGCCAGCCTTGCATTTCTCTTTGGCTTTGTAGTACTTATCTTTTTAAATATATTTCTATGTGTGTTAGTGTGGGGAGTGTTTCATATATCTGTCCGAAGACGTACGCACGACTCTGCAAACGACTGGTTACCCTTTCTTGCACTCGATGTATGATAAGCCCGTCCCTGCGATAGCACCAGAGAATTGGTACCAGTCATGCGTTAAGTTGTACGTACCTCTTTGAACAGCTTTATGAAACAGGTAGGTCTCTAGAAACGTTTCAAAATACAGGTAAAGGAAAAATAATGGAGATAAAGTCGCTTGAATTGTGTTTATTTTAATGCTATACATTAAACATGCAAATAGACAAGGTAAAGGCACTTCATAATGGAAAACTTTGATTTCTGGCTCTCAAACAATTGGAAGCTTTGTGAGAAGAATAATCATCACACCCAGCAACCACTG
>BQKZ01004010.1:30883-54441 GCA_036244855.1 Temnopleurus reevesii
CATCATCACCATCATCATCATCATCACCATCATCATCATCGTCATCATCATCATCATCATCATCATCATCATCATCATCGTTATCATGGTCATCATCATCATCATCACCACCATCATCATCATCATCATCACCATCACTATCACCATCACCATCATCATCATCACCACCATTATCATCACCATCATCACCATAACCATTAGCATCCCCACCATCATTATCTTCATCGCCACCACCACCGCCAGGCCTGCCATTTCATTACTTGTCCAGCACTACCACAATAATCATCATCATCACCACCACCAACATCATTATAATCATCACCATCATCATCATCTTCTTCTCCTCCTCCTTCTTCTTCTCCTTCTCCTCCTCCTTCTTCTTCTTCTCCTTCTTCTTCTCCTCCTCCTCCTCCTTCGTCTTCTTCTTCTTCATCATCACCATCACCACCGCCAATAGATCTTCACCGTCATCATCGTCATCATCATTATCATAACCATCACCGTTAGCATCCACACCGTCAACATAATCGACACCAATATTATCATAATCACCATCAACATAATCATCCTCAAGGTCACCATCATCATCATCATCACCATAAACATGTACCATTAACATCATCATAGTCAACGTAATTATAATCATCGTAATACCCCCACCATTATCTTCATAATCATTGCAATCACCACCACCACCATCAATAACATTTACAATGACCATCATCGACATCAACACCATCACCATCATTATCTCCATCATCAAAATACCCTCCCCTCCCAACACCATCATCCCAGATCAGGAACCGCCTCGTTATCAAAATCTGGTAAATCAGGAACGGATTCGCTCGTATAATTCAAAACTCCGTCAACTTTACGTAGATCCGTGACTGAGAATTTAAACGGCGTCATTTTCTTCCCGATGCGCGTATTTTGTCCTGCGCGTAGCTCTACAATTTCACCTTTCCGTATCGGCTTCGTCAATCTTTTTGCCAGTTCGTCCATATACTGCTCTGTATAGTTCAATTTCCGTTGCTTCATTTGCGGTTCGACTGAATAATCCTTCGTTTCCCGTCCATCCACAAAAGCCATATTTCTTGGCGATATTTTCTCGTTATTGAAATTATATCTATGATGTGTCAGAATGCCATCTCCTCTGTACAAATTCATGGATAGTTGCCAATTTGATGTTGATCCCATACTGAAGAATTTGCAAAAGACAATCGCTGAGATAAGAATGAGAAAGGTAATGAACAAGAGGGAATTCCATAGAAGCGAGCGTGAAATCTTCATCATCACCATTTTGATATTTGAGGCACATTCGTGTAGCAAGGCACACTTTGTCTTTTGTTTTTTGTGTAATGCAAAATTCCGATTAAATATGGTGTCTACTCCAAATCAGTGTTTAAAATGAATTATACATGTTGGCAAAAATGCGACGAAAAGGATTTCAATTTCAGAGTATTTCCATATTGATCTAAACCGATACTCCCTCATTAAAAAAGGCACGCTTCTCACAAAATGTCGATCATACCTGACGAGTTCGTCTTGGCAACATATGGCGAATGAAATAATTCATTCCAGAGTATTTCCATGCATGTGAATACTGACGAACACTTTCCCATATATCCTCCGATAAAGCGAAACAAAAGGATCTTACACTTGAACCTTTTCAGCTGCAACATCTCCAATGTGATTCACATGATTCAGGAAGAGCCTTTTACGTTTTAGCCAAGCGCATGCACAGTCACTTTCAATTGAAAATATAACCACTTTCGCTTTTATGGCATTTTACCAATCTACCTTTGCTTTCGGCTGGTGTGAAAAACTACAGACAGTAGAAAATCTGATTTTCTGCGTTTGAAAATATAACATCTGGTGTTTATGTATAATCAGATTGATTAAAATTTCATCCCATAGTTGTCGTATGCCGACAGCAATTGTCTCATTTTGTTGTTTCAGCACGTGTAGTTGTACAAACGATCCGGTCATCACATCTAAGCATATATGCATCTACGAGTTCCGTTATGAAGGTGTCTTGGTTTAGTGGTTCTCGTTGGTCCACCCAGTGGCCCATCAGTTCAAATCCATACGACGATTTCCTCCAGGAAATTCGTCAACGCATTGCCAACTGTTTTTGTGTATTGGCGCTATCTCGTAAAATATATAGTAAAACACACATTTTACAAAAAAGACGTTCACATAGATTGCCAAAGCCGACCTAAAACATGTACAATACCCGAATTATACGTAATGGCAACATTTATGGCAAATAAAATAATTCATTCCAGAGTAGTCCCATATTGATGATTCTGACGTACACTTTTTCGTAAATAACATTCGATGACAGCGTGGCTAAAAATCATTTTAGACTTAAACCTTTTCCGCTGCAACATCTCCAATATTATTCACGAATCGAAGCGCCTTTCACGTTTCAGCCAAGCATGTACCATCACTTTTAATGGAAAAGACAACCACTTTCCTCATTAAAATCACTGTTTGTGGCATCATACCAATCTATTGTTGGTCTTGCTGGTGTGAAAAACTACAGACGGTAGTAATATCTGATTTTCTGCGTTTATGAATATAACATCTGGTGTTTATGCATAATCAGATTGATTAAAATTTCATCCCATAGTTGTCGTATGCCGACAGCAATTGTCTCATGTTGTTGTTTCAGCACGTGTAGTTGTACAAACAGTCCGGTCATGAGAAATCTAAGCGTGTAAGTGGGCTACAAATTCCGTTATGAAGCAGTCTTGGTTAAGTGGTTCTAATTGAACCCTAGATTGGCTCATCGGTTTAGACTCCAGAGACAGTTTCCACCAGGAAATTCAGCAACGCTTTGCTACACCTCACCCATGAGAGCTCATCAGGGTGTATGGTCGGACCTCATTTTTTTACCTGTTGAAACGCTGTGGCAACTGAAACTTCTGCTAATTGATATTAACGACCCTTCCACATCCTTTCATTTATAAAGCACGTCTACCAAATAAGGTGTGTAGCCAGGGGCGATGGAAGGGGAGGGGGGGCGCCCCATACAAAATTTGTACATATAAAGCATATGAAAAAAGGGGCAAAATGTGTTCATTATCATTATTCATGCTATCATTATTTTTGTTTTTATCATTACTATTATAATTAGTAGTAGTAGTAGTAGTAGTAGTAGTACGACAGTAGTAGTAGTAGTAGTAGTAGTACTAGTACTAGTATTCATTGTTATTATTATTATTGTCATCATCACTTTCATTATCATTATTATACTCATTTTACTTGTCGTTCAATCGGTGAGACGTGAGCACCACTCCCCCTCCCCCCCCCCTTAATCAATATGTAAACAATGAAAATATAATAATCACAAGAGTATATTGCATTCTGTAAGATTGAATAACACTAAAATGTACATTAAGTGTCCTTACCATTAAATCTTAAGGCTGACTCATACCTCTCAGTTTTTAACCTGCGTCGGCCCAGCGTGTTTGGAAATTAAAAACGCTCCCTGTGCGCACATGCAGTATACGCTGATCAGACGGTGGATTGACGATTGGCTTGCGCTCAAGGAGCGTACTCCGAACGCCAGTCCACCGTATGACCTGCTTCTCTGTGCGTCTAGGGAGCGTTTATAATTTCCAAAAGCGCGGGGCCGACGCAGGTTATAAACGCAAAGGTGTGAGTCGGCATTAACATTCGGCATGTCAAGGCCTAGGCACACCAAACACGGAACGGCATTACGGCACGGTATTTACGCGCTATCTTGGTTGTTATTGGCCAACGCGCTCCTCCGCGCAATGGATACTTCACAATTGGCCAATCACAGGGGAGAATTCGCGTAAATACCGTGCCGTGATGCCGTGCCGTGTTTGGTGTGCCCGGGTCTTATAGGCTGTTGGCAAAATCGATTAAATACTTTCGGTACTTTCTTCAGCAACCCATTTGTAATGGAAGATGGTTTCAATACTATTCATCAGGTATATTTGCTTTCGATCATTAATGATAAATGTTGGACATAACATAGCGAAAAATACGACTCTGTACCTTTGAACACCGATTAAGGTTTCGATGGTGTTACTTAAGCTATACTTAGCAGACAAACATTGTGAAAAAAAGGCTAACAAATCTGATTGCACGCAACTTTCACCGCGGAACATTTTTTAATAATAATAATAATAATGAACGGCTTTTATAGAGCGCTTATCAACTCTTTATGAAGAATTCTCTAAGCGCTCTATAATTGCAACATTATTACCCTGGCTTTAGCCCGGCAGCCGCCATGCAGCGCACTCGGCATTTCAAGGAATACATAATCCTACCAGGTACCCATTCACCTCACCTGGGTTGAGTGCAGCACAATGCGTATGAATTTCTTACTTAAGGAAATTAACGCCATGGGTGTGTGTTCTTGATGCTGTTGGTGTTCTTCTTTTTTTAGGGGGGGGGGCGTGTGTCAAAATATTTATACACTGCTATAGGCTTGCACCTAATAGGCAAAAAAGAAAATGCGTGTGGCTGAAATCCCAATCACCAGCTCCCCCCCCCCCCCCCCCCCCCTCATTCCACGGTTCATAAGCAAAACAACAAAACACCTGTCATTAAAAAATAAAAAGAAAACATGACACAAATTAGGATCTTTTTTAATTTTTAGGGGGTCTTTTATTTTATATCCGGGCTCTCGACGGTCTTTTTTTTTTTTGCTCTAATTTTCAATTGTGTTATTTTATTTTCTTATTTCGTATTATAGGCCTACAATAATTATGATAAATTTTCTTTAGCTGTGAAGGGGAATCTAATATTACTAGGACCTGTAACATGAAAAAAAGATAAAATTCATGATGCATATTAATTTCAAGAATGTGTGGCAAAACATATACCATAGATGTATGATTAATTTTCAATTAGTCGTATCTTTATCATGTTACAAGTCCCTGGACTTGTGTATGTTATTGATTTCCTGACAAATCTAAACAGATTTGGAGGAAGATAAAATGGTTTTGTATTTACTCAATTTTCCGCGGGAATGCCGTACGGCACATCATTCCCGTTCACTAATATCAATGCAGATGATGCAAAGCTCGTATAGGAGGAAAACACTAATTGGTTTACAAAGGCTGATCGGGGAGGGGGATGAAGGGGCGCACTGCACTTTCCATTGAATAGGTAATAATAATAATAATAATTATTATTATTATTATATCATGATGATAATGATAATGATAATGATAATAATAATGATAATAATAATAATAATAATAATAATAATAATAATAATGATAATAATAATAATAATGATAATAATAATAATAATGATAATAATAATAACAATGATAATAATAATAATAATAATGATAAGAGTCAATTACACACTTGGTTTTTTTTATCATGAAATTTTGTTTTCATTTATTTCCCTTTCAAAATATATCTGCAGTCTTTTCTACGTGGAAGTTATGTACAAAGAGAGAAATGTCAGAAAATGTTGCAGCTTTTGTACTGCGTTTACTTTTGTCATTGTTATATTCATCATGTGATTATGTAAAGTTTCTTCTTTTTGTGTCAAAATAATGACGAATAAATGGGAAATAAAGAAAAGAAATTTAAAGAAAGGAGGTGAAGTTAAGAAATACTTCGACCTCATCACATCAACGAAAACTCGCTCGCAAATGGTGGGTTTTCGAAATTGTTGGACGGGTGGCTTGTGGACGGTACAAAACGAGTGCGCGTCTGATGTGCGCAGTGAATGACAGATGCAAAACTGATGTGCACATCATTTATCGCGTACATCAGATAGGTACTCGTTTTCCACTATCCACAAGCGTGCGTCTAGTAATTTCAAGAACACACTTTTCTCATGTGGAGAGTGGTGATGGAGGTTAATTGTCAATCAAAATAAAATTCCGTATGCATCGTGTGGGATAAAGTTTCTGAGACACCGTTGAGCGCTGTGGGCGCATTGGAAAAAAATCACTTTTGAGTGTGGAAATGAAAAAAAAAATAAGAATCTTAATTGACATGTTTTTGCCGAGGCTTGTACCAGGTACGTTCAAAACATTATCTTATTCAGCAATATATAACAATAGGTGAAGTAAAATACAAATACTTTTAACACGATATAAACTACTACGAAAATTTAGGTCAAACGCAAAGTCAATGCTCCTTTGTTATGCTATTGAAATCAGAACCGGCTTGCCATTATTATTCCGACAGTTGAATACACGGCGTACGGATCTATTGTCTGCGTTTGACTTAATTTTTCGGAAATAGTTTATATCGTGTTATTTATAGTTTGACAAAATACATGTAGCTGTTAATACTCTACTAACCATACATACCCGAAAACGATTACAATATTACTTATAAAGAATTATTTATAAAAAGAAAGACTTAAATATCAATTTGAAAGACTTCCGGGGTCCGTGACATAAAAGAGATACGATCATTTTTGCGATCAATCGCAAACTTTATTACACGATTTCTTATAGAATTACGATTTATATTATTCGTACGATATCGATAAGAAAGTTTTATGTCACGGGGCCCCGTGGGCGGTATTCCACCAAATCTTTCTTAAAGTTCAGATTGACATTAAAAGAAATTAAAGTCGATACGCGTAAGATACCAGTCGTTCGTAAACTCGTTTTTAAATTCGGTCGTAACTTGGTGAAACACTGCCTTGGCTGTTATCATCAAGTCTCTAAACACGCTATAGTTGAGACTTAAGTTGCATAGTCATTGATCTCAATAAATATCTATATTTTGTAACTACTATTAATAGCTAAATCATGATAATTGGTAAAGATTAATAAACATGATTTTTAATGTTTATCATGACATGTATTCTGAACACACAATTCGAGGCCCTAACATGGACTTTTACGATCCGATTCGTTTTGAAAATATGGATTTGCTCGTTAAATCATATTTAGCGCCCTTTCTTGCTAGTAACAATATTTTGTTGGTTATTGGGCATATGCGATGTTATTTCCGAGATTTAGCGAAAATAATAATTAGAAGGTATACACAAAAATTAAATTCTGAAATTTTCACCCGATGAGAAGGTGTCCTCTATAAAAAAAAAAAATAGAAAAGATATATATATATATTGTCGGGGCACCCGAGACGAGATATTTTGCGCAAAAGTGATCATTTTATGTAAGAGGTTCGATGCCGCCAATTACGATTTGAGTAATATAAATATATACCCCCTCCCCAAAAAAAGGATGTGCAGTGAATTGGAGTTATAAATGCACAAAGTTTTGCTGAAGCGTATTAAGAAACGCATATTCGTCCGCAATTTTTGTCATTCTTTCAGCTGCGGCATCGAACCTACTTCAAAGGTAATAAAAGAGCTGATAGTCCAGTTGTAAAGCTTTCCTTGGTATGACTGATGATGTTGTTACGCTCCGGTTGGGTGAAAACAGGAGGATTTTTTTTTACTTGTAAAGCATCGCTGGTCTACTGTTATAGGTGTCATAAGGCGATTCCCTGTGCACATGCTGAAAGTAACAAACAAGAACGAATCAAACTTAGTATGCAAGCAAATGCCTATACCAGGCAGTGTATCCTACTAAATTATAAAGACTAAATATAACCCTCTACGCATTAAACCCTCTTGCCCGTTTTCCGATAGCGAGGTTTAACTTTAACCAAGGTCTAAGTCATTATAACTTACACCATTGGTTTACCTTTTGAATAGCGTGGGTCTAAATAACAATGGCTTAGACCTGGGTTAAGTTATACCTCGCTATCGGTATACGGGTCTCTGTGACGAGCTGCGAATAACCAGTTGTTATACACCCATAGACCTTGTCGTAGTGACACATCAGTAGTGTGCTTCCGGAAGTCGATTCTAAACAACGCAGAACTCTTATTAGTTATTTTTTTTAATTGAAGTAGTTTACTTTGTCCAATTCATGTATCCCTCCTGTTCACAATATCCGCTGCGCCTTACGAGGGTCGGACTATAAAAGCATGAAAAAAAGAAAACTTTGAATATCTTGGACTAGTTGGACTAAATGGTCTTCGCTATCCTCCCCTTAATTGCTAAGCAGACTTAGCTTATTCTGGTTATACCATCTTTAAACCCATGCCACATTTAGAATCCCGATCAGACACGATTCAACACAATTCTTTGCCACGTGTACCCAGTTGAATCCTGGACAAAGAGCCATGTTGAATGGGGCCTCCTACATTGTCCTATGTGACTGGGACTTAACACAGACGTGTCAACGTCTGTGTCTATGCTAACAGGGTGGCATAAGTTTATACGGCTGCGCTCGAAGAGGATAGCTCAGACCCTTTCTAGCAACTAGTGAGTTTTCGAAATTGGTGAACGGACATTACAAAAAGTCTACACGCGACGGCGGACAAACACTTAATGAGGTATGATGTCATTTTTGTCATTAACATACAGCCAATAATAACCCGTTTCAGAGAGTGAATAATGAATATTCAATAACCTATCACGCATTGACCTCGCGCTCCAAAGGCATTTAACCTATCAGCGTGGCGTATTCCGGTGAGACTCAGGCTAAACCGACATGGCTTATGAATATTGAAAAGGTACCGATGGCGAAGTTTCACGAAATTCCTCCAAACATACGTACAAATACACGTGAGTATTTGCTACGATTCACTAGTTAGGTGCATTGTTAAAATACATACATCCTGGCAGTGAAACAGCCCTCCCAAAACTTTCTTCAGGCTCACAGTAAGTGGCGCGCCTCGTCAATGTAAAATTGCGTGTTGTAGTTGCGTTTTAGTGGAAAATGACACCAAATTTTCAACTCGAAAGGTACCGATGTACAATTTTCACAAAACTCTACAAATGAGGTATCTAGAGCAAGCTTGAAATCTAGATTTGTATGAAAACCAGGTGCATTTAAGCGAAAAGACATATTCTGGGAGATATGAGTTCGTAAAGTCGAGAGTCCGTGTATAAGTCCTATACCTGATTGTGCGCTCTGTGCGGTGCATTAAGAACGCTCGTTTCCTATGGAAGATGTCCGCGCACTTTTTGTAATGAGGCTTCTGGACGGTAGAAAACGAATGCGCATCTGATGTGCGCAACAAATTTTGCGCACATCAGATACGCACGCGTTTTTCTATCGCCCACAATGCTCCATCCACAAATATCGAAACCCCGAGTGCTGGACATTATGATCAACGAGCATAGAGGGCAGCATCAACAGCCACAGCAACTGTCGAGGTTGTTGCTGCTATCTACGTTCGTTGATTAGGATTGAACAAAGACTTACGTCAGGGGCAGCGACGATGGGTCCTCCGAAGCCAATGAACCCGTTGATGCAACAGTCGACGAACATCGCCATGAGTGCGAAAATGAAGATAAGACAGCTTGCGACCACGATGGTTGAGTACAGCTCGATCACGGCCTGGTGGAAGGAGTTTTCGACCAGGGCCGGTTGGAGGTACTTGGTGTAGATCGACCAAGATAGAAGCCCCATGCAGACGGCAGATACAGCGAGGGCAACGAAGTTAGCCAGGAATACGGTCATTGAGAACTGAGTTAAGCAAGTTTAGAATTTTAGAAATTACACAAATTTCATAATACTTATGTCGACAATAATAATTGCAGGTCTTAACTTATCTAACTGTGAAACAGAACTGAGTCACGATTTGTTGGAAAGAGTTTTCTACCACCAGCGTCTGTTGTTTAGGTGTTTCGGGCAGGGGTAATTATGGGAGTCCTTTGCAGACAACACATCTACAGCAAGGGCAGTGGAGTTTATAGCCACGAACACAAATAAATGCTGCAAGATCGTGAAATTAGCCTGCGTTAATGAAGCTTTGAAATTTAACAAATTATATCGTAATTGGTGGAATTAGGATCAATCGTGGCTTGTGGAAGGGGATTTCAACCAGGGCCGATGGAGGTACGTGGTTTAGATAAACCAGGTTAGTAATCCCATGCAGACGACAGACACAGCAAGAGCCACGAAGTTAGCCAGGAATACGGTCATTGAGAACTGAGGAATGCAAGTTCAGAAGCAAACAAATTAATAATATCTCAATATATGAGCTGAATGCATAAGGGTTTCGCACAGAGTAACCAACTCCACTCGAGCAATCACAATGGCCTCATGATCACAAAAGAAAGTCCCATTCATTTTATAAAGCATGGTTGACATTTCTCCGCAGTATCAGGCCGACGGAAATTTCTCTTTTTGCACATATAGGAGACGGGAGAGGGGCCACAGTCAGAGCAAGGAACGTGTGTTCCGAGTTCTGTAAGTTCTGCAAATTTACGCTAATAAAGGTTGTTATTGACAATCCGAAACAGGTAAGCCCGATTTAGCAACAAGAAATGTATGCAAACTTTACGCTCGTGCATAATTCTGAATCTATAAGGCCCCAGTAATATAAATGTTTGGAAATAGCACGATACAACACAATCCTTAGTCCAGTTGAGTCATTGGTAATTCGAATAAAGAGTGTTGAAACGTGTTGCTTCCGGGCCCCAAGATTTCAAGATTCAAGATTCAAGATTCGTTTTATTTCATTTTTTCAAACAAACAAGCAAACAAAAATACAGAATTAATAGATGCGACAAAATAACAACATAATTGTAGACTTATATAAGTACGGAAACGATATTAAAAGATAATAAGTAAACCAAAGTCAGAAATCATAGATGCATCAGATAACAACATAATTGTGCTCTTAGTACGGATATGTTATTCAAAGATTATAAGTAAATAAAGAAAAAATGAAATTGGAACCAGCTTGAAGCAGTGCTTGTTAAACGCTGGTCCCTAGAAAGAAATATTTAACTGAACATATTCGTAAACAATAAATATACCTTGATTAAAAAAAAGAAGAAAAAAGAGAGGGGGAAGTAGGAAGGGACACACTGGGGATGGGAGGTGGGAGGCGGGGGCGTGGAAGGAGTGGCCGTATGATCTGTGTATTATATAAGTATGAACCATTTTTCCTTTTATTAATATCCAATATTAAATTAATGTTTAATAATAAATATTCCGGGCTTAGATAGGAGCCCGGAAGCAACATGATTAAACACGACTCTTGTTTCAGGTCACAGTTAACATGGTTAAGTGCCTCCGAGAAAAGAATCGTGTTGAATCGTGTTCAGTCGGAGCTTGCATGTGACAGGAGCGTATGAAACCGGTCTATAATGCCCCAGTCACAAAGCAACCCGGGAGCAACACGATTAAACACCACTCTTTGTTCAGTTCACATTTAACTGCCTCCTAACAAAGAGTCGTGCTGAATCGTGAGGCTTCCGGGCACCTATATGGCTGGGTCTCAGATAGAAGTCCGGAAGCAACACGATTGAACACCACTCTTTATTCAGATCACAATTAACATGATAAACTGCCTCTGTACAAAGAATCGTGTTGAATCGTGTTCAGTCATGGCTTCTATCTGACTTGGGCCTTAAAAACGTGCATAATTTGGAATCTTTTAAGCCCCAGCCACATTGGAGCCTGGAAACTGCACAGTACTGACTCCAGTTGACTCTTTCATGATCTGACCACTGTCTCTCTTTGTTCAGGGATGCTAGCAAGAACTCAACTGGGCAAATAGCCGTGCTGAATCGTGTTGCTGCCGGGTATGTGATTTGGGCTTACGTATACTGGGCTATACGGTATACTCACCGGAAGTTCGTAGTATACTCTGCCTGGCTTCTTCTGTTTGTCAAACGCTTCGACGATGTTCGCCATGCCACAGAGGATAACCTAAGATATTGACAGATGATAAGGCAAGAATGGAATTATTGTTGGGATGACCAAGACTGACAGATCGTCCGTCTGAAAATAGCCCGACCTGAACTTTCTCTTCTTTTTTTTTTCGTTTTACTCTCGACATGAAAACTTTTCAAAAACTTTTCTTTTTGCACTAAACATGGAAATAAGGAGGGGGGCGTAAACAAGAAGATTTAATTAACTGCTCGCAGAGAAGTGCATGACATACGTCATATTACGTGACCCATCGTTGCCTATCACTGCCTATTGGTATGGCAAACAATTGTTGGGTTATAACGTTGAAATATTCATAACTTTCTTATTCATTGTCCGATTTGCTCCAATGTGTCTTTTATTTGTTCGAATGATTATTCTATCTTTAATCAATACAAACATTTTCTTGGGCAGACCCAGTCTGTAAGAGTGTAGTATACTCACAACAAGCCCGGTCCACATCGGAATCCCAGTGGCGCCGTTCACCAAGTTCACAGCGTTCCCGGTCTCACCATTCCTGTCCAAGAGGTACGCCGTGTCCTTCCCGAGGATGACAAGACTTACTCCCATCGTTGTCATCACTCCGCCGCTGAACCCAAGAAATTTCTGTCTGAAACGCATCTTGGAGGGCAATTGTTAGTCTAGATAATCTGCAATGAGTAAAAAAATGAATACTTCTAATAATGATGATAACAATAATACATCTTATGCATATTACCTGGCGATACCCTATGGGCTTCATTTGGCGCTCACTGCATTCAAGCAATTTCTTCCTGCCGCTACCCATCCACATCACCCGGGTTGAGTGCAGCGAATGGTGGACGAATATCTTGCTGAAGGAAATTAACGTCATGGGTGGCTCTTTGGACCAACGACCTTCAGATTTAACCACTACACCACGACGTGTTTTTATGTGATACTTATGGAAGTTGATGTTTTTATTCGATAATTTTGAGAGTATAGGAAGTATTCGCTTGTACAATTCAATGACAGTGTATTATTAGGCATGTTGACGTTGTTCACTGCTTTAAATATCTGGCAGCAGGGAGATGTTGTGTATTTCCTAAGCATCATGAGGCTAATCAGACCCATCGTCGTCATCACCCTTCCGCTGAATCCAAGGAATTTCTGTCTGAAGCGCATCTTGGATAAATGTTTAGTCTAGTAGTAGAAGTAGAATCTGCATTGAGAGGAATAAATGGAAATCGGAGGATTGTCCATAGTTTAAACGGAAACGCTCGTTCAGGTTTGTTACAAGATTGAAAGTTGATGTTTTTATAAGATGATAATGACTGTGGATGGCATTCGCTATTACAACTCGATGAGATTTTAGTATTAGGCATGTGGGTGTTACTCATTGCTTTTATTTCAACATTAAATCTTTCATATACCATATGCTTCCCAAGTTTGATGAGGCTTAGACCTATTGTCGTCATCACCCCGCCGCTGAATCTATGAAATTTCTGTCTGAAGCGAATCTTGCGGGATGGTGTTCAGTCTATATTGAATCTGCGATGAAAAATAACTGGAAATCAAATGATTTGAAAAGTACACGGAAACGTTCGTTCAGGTTTCTTTCAGGACATCTGGGAATTTCATGATTTAATGTGATAATTATGAATGTAAAGTATTTTCATACAGCTTAAGAATGATTGGGCCTGTTGACGTCATTCCCTGCTTTGCATTAGCTGCTCGCAAAAAGGATTTCAAGTCCACTTTAAGTCCACTTCGCGCAAGGTGGCTATTTTGATGGGCGACGAATGGACTGTCGGTCACATTTTTCCCATGAACCCGCCATGCTATCCCATTGAATATTTTCTAAAGCCGGTTTAGACGGCAAGTTGTATTCGCGTTCAGATTAGAGGCCCACGAAGTGGATTTCATGTACTTCACGGAAAGTAGCTTTGTTGCTATGACGATGGATTAAATGGGATTCAAATATTTCGCGCGGGATTCGATCTTCCCGCGTGTATACAGTATATGCATGTCTGTGTCCCCGCATTGATAACACGCAAATCATTACGAGCGCTTCAAGGTCACCCAAAGGTCAAACCAATCACGGTCACTTTCAGAATCTCGAGCGTTCAGATTACTACCGAACTGGCTCCTGGTCAAGAAAATCTACCTCGCGAAGTGGATTCCAGACCAGTTTGGAAGTCCACTTTCGTTGCCACTTGTCCCGTTCAAATTAGCAGTCAAGCTATTTTCTGTAAAACCCGGTTTAGTTAATGAGTTTTAACGCCGTAGATCTGAACCTGGTCTTATATTAGTTTACATACCTGAAAAAAGGGGATGTACTAAAGGTGCAAGCCTTCTCAAAAAGGTGAAATCTGCGGGGGAAAAAAAAACTCGAAAATGTGCAACATGGGAGCGTCGTGGTGTAGTGGTTCGGACTCTTGCCTCTTAACTAGAGGGTCGGTGGTTCGAATCTCTCCCAGGGCGTTAATTTCCTTCAGCAAGAAATTTACCCATATTGTGCTGCACTCAACCCAGGTGAGGTGAATGGGTACCCGCAGGAATTTATTCTTCTAAATGCAGAAGCGCCTACTTGGCAGTTATGCTATGGCCATGTAATAATATTAGATAATTTGTCTCGCGCCTCTGCATAGGAGATGGCGTGTTTAAATGCTATATATTATTATTATTAGGCCTAACATTGCACCCAGTTGATGAAATATCGAGGAGTAATTTGAAGAGGGTTTAAAATTGAACCTCTTCATTTAAATAAGGTCTCAAACGGATACTGTGTTATGAAATGGAGGTTTTGCTTGATGCATGTTAAAGCTATTATCTAAACCAATATATATCATTTTTGAGGGATGATGATTCAGATATTTAAGTATACACACAAAACTAGAACTCATGGATCTGAGTAAAGTCGCAAAAAGTGACACTATAATGACACACTAGTGAGTATATCTATGAAAATACTCAACTGTGTGTCATTATAGTGTCACATTACTCAAATATGTGAGTTCCTGTTTTTTGTGTATACTTTGTAAGCTGCAGTACAATTGTTACCATAATACAGTTTTTCAATAGCAAATTAGAGCATGTTCATAGTTTGTTTGAATAAATTGAATGAAATTGACCTGAAATAAATTCAATATGTGATATATTTTATTATGATATAATTTGGGGGAAACATCGTATTAATATGACATTCTGAAACTATTAAGTTTCACAAAACGAGCTGCACTTTTGAGGACAATTTTGGAGGTTTTTGCAAGTAAAGTCAAAGTACACCATTCTTATATTTAGTTCAAGTGATATGCAGATATTAATATACAATAGATCTATTGAAATAGGTAGAGCGAAAAAATGCCTTTGTATTGTGTGGCGAATATAAAAATGTGGATAGAATAGGACGGCATAATAGGGGAGCATAATAACAAAATACTTGCCCCGATTGGTGAACCATGGAGAGTGAGAAATTATCAATTGTGGGAAAGAAATAGAATTTGAGTTATGCCATTGAAAAGAGTGAGGGGAATCGCATTGTGGTGAATTGTGGTGAAACATTGGCAAATTGGTATCTTACACAGGAAAAATCTCAGTGCTAGATAACTACCTTGCAAAACACGAAAAAAAAACCACAACGATTGTAACCATTTTTGGTCGATTTTATTCAAACAAACTTTGAACAAGCCTTACTTTCCTACTAAAAAAATGCACTGGGGTAATATCTTACTGCATCTCATACATAGTAAGACATCTGAAGCACTATTTCTCCACAAACCAGAATAATGAAATAACCTGCCTTTTAAAAGGATATCTTTGTCAGAGTAGATTCCCTAGCTCTCTCTCATTTATTGAAACTCAATCCAACAGATTGCAACAGGGACCAATACGAAATTGGATTGTGAATTTCATTCACGTATTATTAAAGTGCTAATCTGAATCTAGTAGATTTAGAATTTTATTCCAATGATTGGTCACTGATTACAATTCTATGCATTGACTTTTCAGTCCTGGAAATTTATAAGGCGAAAGGGCGTCTGAACTATTACAGAGCTCTGAACTATAACAATGATCAACATCTAATTTGTTATCTTGTAAAGAGGAAATTGAAACAAAGCCTCTTTTGATGTTCTACACATTGCTCTCCAAAGTAGCTTCCTGTATTCTGTAGGAGCAATGATGTTTTAATTGCGTTAAATCTTACACCAGCGGTTTGCTGGTGTTGTTGGTGTTGTTTATTTTAGCAGCGTAATAATTACACATAACCAGACATTCGAGTAAAACGTCACGAGCAGAATATTTGTATTCTGTGGGATCAAGTATAATTTTAATAAACTTACCAGCCACTGGAGGACAAATATGGGACCATTCCGGCACAAAAACTACAACTGACCCTTTTTGTTAATCATATTGACCAGCCAACCTTTTGAAGCGAAGGTATATTAAACAATATCTCTATAAATTTTCTAAAAGTACAAATTCTAAATTGCTAAGTACGTGAGGAAATTAAGACTATTAGTATTAGAATGCATTCCTCTTTCACCTACAATTATGCACAGATGTGATGAAATCAAACTGAGGCCTTCAGGTGAAATTATGGTAAATGAAACCAAAGCAAATATCACAGGTGTAAACAACTGCTTGCAATCAACACGGTAATTTCTTTCCGTAAAATTACATGTGTACTGCAAAAACACTGGTGTTAAATTTAACACCAACAGGAATCTATATCGTACAACACCAGAAAAGTGTAAAAATAACACCAGTTCGGAATCAAATCAATCTATTTAAACACCGACTGGTGTTGTTCAAGGCCTTAAACAACACCAGTTGGTATTTAAATGTATCAAATGGATTCCAAACTGGTGTTATTTTAACACTTTTCTGGTGTTGTCAGATATAGATTCCGGTTGGTGTTATATTTAACACCAGCGTTTTTGCAGTGTGTCATGGGACAAAATATCCGTATGGCCAATTATTGAAATATGAGGGTATGACAATCACAAGCCGGTTCCAATTTTAATGGCATTCCAAAGGAGAATTGAATTAGCATTCGACTTATTGGGGAGAAATAGATTGTATTGTGTCATAATCGACGGTTTAATTTACTAGTGTAGGTGCCTTTTACTTTCTTTTTATCTAAACTTGTAAAACGTGTGAAGTAAAAGAAACGAAAAACATATAGGGGTATTCCAAATATTTTGTTTTGCGATATATTCATCGACCTTTTTTTTTCAAATAGACTATGAGAACAAAATTTAAAAAAAAGAATAACAGGGCTCATTTAAACTTCTACCCCTAAAAAAACTCTAGCAATTTATATTTTGCCAGGGTGTTCATCATTTACAATCTTATAAAAATATAACAACATGAATTTCTAAATGAAATGGATTCAGTTATAGTTGTAATGTTACTGCTATAAACAATATTCACTCCGAAGTTTGACATCAATATCAACAATGTATGTTAAAATATTTGTATTTACTTCTGCGAAAATACCATGCAAATATAAAGGTTTAATATTGTCATTTTATCATTTTAATGGTGTCATTACACGTCTCAGTACAACTTTTGTTTGAACTTTTTGTCCAATCTCATATTGCTTTTAGAATATCTCCCTTTCTCTATTTTACGATATATCATGTTAAGTTATATTTTGTTGAAAGGGAAATATATGCATATGAAATGGAATCACAATGGAACATCTACGAAGTAAAAGTAATCATAAATCTATATCAATAAGAATACTAGCATCATTCTTGAAAGTAATTGGAATACAAACAAATCTGATCCCAACGCTGTGGAACTTGTTAATAGCTGGTTGAAATCTACACAACCAAATAAACCTTTGCTAGTTAAATTTTGCATCTAATGTCGGCTTTAAATTGTCCCCGATTGCTAAATTACCCCCAAAGTTATTAATTTGATTTGATTTGATTCGATTTTTTCTTCATTGCAATAGCACTTTCATAATATGAACATGAAATCATAATTATTTATTTACAGAAATAAGAATATTTACATATTATCAATTACACATAAATGAGTAAATAATGCTTAATATCTGAACAGGGAGGCTTATCGAGTTACAGATATGGAGGGGCGTGAATAATGCGAGGTTTGTGAAATCCAAATTATGGAACAGAATAATTAGTTGATGTAATTACTTTTCTAATCCAATAATTGCCTAAGCACATTACTCAAAGTTCATTATTGGTTTCTCTCTGATATCTACTTAAAAGGGAAAGTAAACTCACCAAAACTAAGTCAAGTGCGATTCTTCCAAAGTTATAACCCCGACTAGCCGCCACCAGAATACGCAGTTCTCTCTGTACACACAATGTCAATGGCGTATTGATTATATGTGCGAGAAGTATTCGTGTGTGTATGAACTTGACTTAGTGCACAGTGGGACGAGTTTGGTCCTTTTTTGCCGTGGGAAAGAGGGGGAGAGAGAGATTTAGTGAGTGTTGTTCAAAAGTTGCAATTGATCGCAAGTTGCCGTTGATCGGAACGTGCCAATCAAAACCATTGTTTCTTGCGCGTTTTGGTAAATGCGTATTCCGTTCGCGAATGAAAATGCACGTTACAGTTTGCAAAGTTGCAGTTGATTTGCAGTTGATTTGCAGTTGATTTTGAACAACACCCTCCTAGCGTGGCGCCCATACAGTGGACTTTGCGGCGTTTCTACAAGGGCGTGTCAATAATAGAACCACAAAGTATATCGGAACAGTTAGGGAGAGGTCTTTTCCATTTAGGACAAGTTCACTATGAAAGGTTAATTTACATTGAAAACCCGAGATTAGAACACAAGTCTAATAAATGTAACTCAGTACTGGAAATGTTAGAAAACGCTTTTGTCCTGTTATAAAACCGAATGTTCAATGATTTTCCAATGCCATATTTTGTTTTTGTTATGTGTTTTGTTTTAGTTTTTGTGTTTTGTATTTCTTTTTTTTTTTGCGTTGAAAGCATTTGCCTAGTAAATCATAGCGTTCATATGCCACTATCACTTGTACTTTTTTTCCTTCCACAGAACTTAAAAAATATCTGTACACATATTAACTCGTATCATTGTTTTTATACTTTTTATCAATATCACAATCATTATCATAATTACTACTACTATTCGTAGTATTGCTAACATTATTACTAATATTAGTATTGTCAGTAGAAGTAGTAGTAGTAGTAGTAGTAGTAGTAGTAGTAGTAGTAGTAATGGTAGTAGTACTACTAGTAGTATTAGTAGTATCACTATTATCATTATAACTATCATCATCATTCTTAGTGTAAGTCATTTGTCATTAAAAAGACACCAAATAAGCAATTAAAAATCGATACAACTGAGAAAGATATAATACAATATGGAAATTTCCTCATCATTACGATTCTGAAAAATAAACGGGTTTTCTCTATTGAATCAGAAGGGCAAACGAAACCTGTATCTGTTGAACCGAATCGGCTACGGGGCAGCTTTGATCCTTTTATACATAGTCTATGCAACAAAACAAATGTGAACATATATATGGAATATTTATTTGTGCGCTTAAAATGCAGTGTGGTTTAGTACAATACAAGTTTGTTACACTAAAAAGGATTGACAATCGAGACTATATCACTAATAGTTTTGATTTAATATGCCATCAGTTCAAAGTTATTTATGGAATTTCAGAAAATAGGTTAGAACTGCCAAAAGGCAAGATTCTAAAGAGTTTATGAAAATTGTACTGTTGGAAAAGGTTTGTATCAATGGTGCATAGATAGGCCTTTTATTTTTATTTTTATGTCAGCCAAACCATTTTGGGGGGGAATTGTTTCATATCATTTGCTAAACAAAGTTTGCCTTATTATTAGGCTAATTGTCAAATTGATTTATATTTAGTTGACTTAATCTTGAACAGAATTTCGCTAAATGTTGGGGTTAGTTGAAAAAGAGCATAAAGATTTGCCTAGCGTGTGAGGAATATGAATTGCCTAACAGATGGTTGAGTTGACTATTCGCCCAAAATTTTTAGCAGTGTATGTACTGAGAGTGTAAAGCGATTTTATTCCAAAATCCCTTTGTGATTTTAGCAATATATAATTATGTAAATAACATTTTCATATATTGAGAGTGAATATATATATATATTGCCACTGTATATGATTACAAAAGTAACAGACTATTTCTTCCGAAATCCATTTGCGATTTTCAGCTATATTTTTAGAAGACTTTTCCAAATGGAGCCTAGCTGAATGCGTAGGCGGAAACTGAAAATGAGCACATTGCCGAATTCCTTCCTTTTCTTCTATTTTATCATTTTAATTCAAATTAGCTAGACCAAGTATAATTCATAATGCCAGGAATTACAGTAATTCAAGATGAAATAATTCTTATTCAGCAAAAGGTGATCTTGGCTCCCATGTAATAAAACCAAAAAGAACCCCCTTGGAACTTTGAGGACGAATCGCACGTAAAAGGCGCCAATCTCTCCAACATACAGACATATGCTATTGGTTTTACTACTCCTGTCACATCGAGCCCGATGCCATACCAGGCGTATGCGCACCGGAAAGGGGGGGGGGGTGCCTTTTAGGGCGCCTGCAACCAGGTCATACCTAGAGGTCGCCAAATTTTAGGCGCCAAAATTATTGCTCAAAGGCGCAAGTAAAAGTGGCACGTGGTAATTTTTTTTTCTTGTCAACCCAGCTCGTCCCCCCCCCCCCGCCCATGGGCGCCAAATTTGTTGAGAGTGATACCGAATTTGATGTACCATTCTTTTCTGTTTATCTTTTTTCTGCTTGTAAGTTTGTAAGGGGAAGGGGTCTCATGTGGGCATGCTAGGTAACAATAATATCAAATTAAAGGAATAAAAATGATTTTAATTCTTTAATAGCCAAAATGAGAAGTAAAAATGTTCAAATTTGTTTAAACGATTTTGAGATTCGATCGTTCATTTTGGCAAAGTATCCCATGTACACACCTTTTGCATTCTGCGCGAATCATACGATCAAAATGTAATCTGTTTTGAATATAGTTTCTAGTACTAAAACATATATTAGTTCAGCAGGCCCATATCTATTATCTTACTTATAGCAGCACAACTGTCTTCATCAGATGCGCAGTTGTTTTCTACCGTCTTCAAGCATCTGTCTTCCAATTTCGGAAACAATCTAATGACCAGAGTGCACAACTGATGTGCGCACCATTTATTGCGCACATCAGTTGCGACCTCCTTTTCTACCGTCCTCAAGCATCTGTCTGCCAGTTTAAAAAAAAAGCTAATGACCGTAGTGCGCAACTAATGTGCGCACCATTCAATACGCACCTCAAGAGCATGCGCACTCGATTTTAAGGTCAACATGCATCCGTCTACCAATGTCGAAAACACGCTATCCCCCGGCATCTCCAAATCCCGAGTTGAATGTATGGCCTCATGAGAGGTGTGACTACTCCCCCTCTCCATGCCAAAAAAAGTCCTCAACTTACCAAGTGGCGGATGAGTACTCAAACACAATCGTAAATAACAAAATTCCAAAAATCATTTTCTTTTCAAAAGACACCGATTCCGCCTTTGTTACGGGTCCGCCCATATTAATAGTGAATACTCACCTGTGTGTATTATACCATTGAACCCGGACAGGCAATAGGACCCTGTTACTCCGTACCCCAAGACCACGCGCAATGAACACGCATAATATGGATTTGCACATGATTTAGTGGCATATCATTTGACATAGGTTTGTGAACGTTTCATGCAACCCGTTCCTTGATTCTATTTTTTTTCCTTTCAATAGAAGGCGTTGCATGTCTAATTGTTGATGTTGACATTGAAAAAAATATGCTATTTTGGGAGTCTTTCCCAAGGTACAGAAGTCCATAACAGCACATTCTTTGCACTCTTAGAATATTGGCAGGAACAAATCTAACAATCATGGAAATATATTTTTGTATTCATTCAAAATTTGGAAGTTATTGAGTTTACTAAAATAAGGGGGATAGCTGTATTTTTGTTTTTGTCAAGTAAACATTAGTGATGAACCAGTGCAAGGTCTTATCAAAGGAAGATTCTAACCTTTTTTCAACAGGAGCAGAAAAATCAAATGAATTGAACAAAAAGAGTTATAGAAAAATCGGACAACAAATAAGTTATGAATGTTTAATTAAGCAACTGTTGACGTTATAGGTGCACAACTGACCATTTATAGTTTTCATACACACTAAAAACGCTTAGTCAGATTTTGACCCAGAAAGGGTCATTTTTGACCCTTTTTGCAGAGTCAACTATGCACCGAAGAAAAAAGGGTCAAAAATGACCCCGCACTACTAGTCAANCGTGAAGTGGATTTCCAAACCGGTCACACAGGGTCCCGGAAGCAACACGATGCAACACGACTCTTTGTTGTGAGGCGATTAACTGTGAGTCGTGCTGAATCGTGTTGCTTCCGGGCCGCTATGTAACTGGGGCCTTAAGCCCTGGTCACATAGGGCCCCGGAAGCAACACGATTCACCCCGACTCGTTGTTCTGAGGCAGTTAACTGTGAATTAACAAAGAGTCGGGGTGAATCGTGTTGCTTCTGGGCCTCTATGTAACTGGGGCCTTAAACCTGTGATTAAACTAGTAAACTGGTAAACTGGTTTAACGCCGTATATATTATGATAGGGTTATCTAAAGATTCTGATAGCAAGATTATGACATGTGGCCCATGCACTTCTTTCGGATTGTGATTTTTCACCAAAATAGCAAATCAAAATAGCATCAAACATAAGTTGTTGAAAGAGTAATGTAGTACAATTTCCTACTCTTAATCTTATTATGCTTTATGGAATGCAAGTCCGCATTCATATCTGAAATCATAAACAAAAGTGTGACGTGATTTCCACTCCCGTATTATACGTCACACAAACTTCCGTCGTGAGTTCAGCCGTATTTGACTTCAGGGTGGTGCTATAACTAGGAGCCAGAGGGCTCCTTGCACAAACCCCACATAAACGCAACATCGCACATATAACTCATAGGGATGCGTGCTACCTTATTCCAGCACACTATCAAATGGGCCTTTCCTGGGAGGTGTTTCACCAAGATAAGAAAGACTTTACGCACGACTTTACGTTCGACTGGTATCCCTTCTTGAGCGTAATGGTTCACACTATTACGCGCATTCCGCCCAAGAACTGATACCAAGAACGACTTGGTGAAACACCTCCCTGGGTTGTATTTCAAAAAGTTGTGTGTACATCTAAGCAATGACAACTGTATACGATCGACTGGTGATCCTTTCTCGCACTCAAAGACAACTCATGGCGCTGAATCGCACAGAAGAAAGGATCACCAGTTGAACGTTGATTGAATTTGATTGAATTTATCTCCGTATTAAACAACATAACAATTTAAAATACGGCGGATAACCCACATTCAGCTCGCCCATCAAGGAGAGCTGGTCTTCCGTGGGGGTCAGTGTAGATTACAGTCGTGTGTATATCTACGCTCAGTTTTCTGAAACAACCTGGATGTATTTTTACGACGAATTCGTGAACCAGACCTCTATCAATAACTTGCATTCTCATAAGTTATATTTACACAACGAAATTTGCATTGTGTTTTTTTTTTCAAAGGGTGTGTGCAGGCACCCATGCCGAACACTTAACGATTTATTGACGCATGCAGTTGCCAATTTACGACTCAAACGTTAGATTTTGAAGATCTGTAAAATTTTCTTTTCATTTTGAAATCATTGCGACATTTTCGTTTTTTTTTTTCTTTCACCCATAACAGGTGCTTTTATTTTCAACACATTAATCCACATACAATAAGCACAGTACATACAATGACTTTCAAATAGACCTTCTCGAAAATGCAGCTGAGCTTCGTGCAGGCCCTACCAAACAGGCGCTAGGCGTCAACCGCAGC
>BQKZ01004011.1:5214-45613 GCA_036244855.1 Temnopleurus reevesii
GGGGGGGGGGGCTTAAAATACTTCTACACCATGCGTTGGCTATAAATGCCAACGTGTGATTGAAGCGTTATATTCTGGCGGCTGACTTTTCCCGCCATAAGTGGTATTTATTAAGGTGGGGTTCGGTTTCTTGTGCATTCTAACAGATTGCACTTCAAAGCATAAATTGGCAGACAGTCGGTTAGGACACAATCTTTCATCGAGCAAGACAAGTTTAATTGAAGGCTAGGGGTGTAACGTTTCAAGATATACATGATATATTATGCATATGGCACATGCAGAAACACTTAAGTACGCCTAAATATACACAGAACCGCACATACACTCACATACGCACACTTTTCTCACGTTATACACACATGAGCGCACTCACATCCAGATCCATACCAATTCCAACTACACACTCACCCAACACCACTCACACACATCACCCACACCGCGTACACACATACACACACATGCACACTTTTTCTATGTTATACACACGCACGCGCACATAGATCCACATCCACCCGTGTACTCATATAAGCACACACACACAAAGACACACACACATACACATACAACACACATGCGCGCACGTATAAACACACATACGCCGACACACACTTTCCCACGTTATAGCCACGCACGCGCACACATCCAATCCCACCCACACACGCACGTACTCACACACTCACGCAAACGCTCACAATGAGAAGACGAGATTTTTTCCATCATGGTGTTAATCCCGTCACCTGTATGAAAGTACTTTCATATCTAAAGTAGATCGTAGGGATCATTAAACACAATCGATATAAAGGTGAGTTTGTGACACAAAATTAAACAAGGTCATAGAAATGCGGATGCTTAATGATTCCGAAACAGGCCTTTAACCAGTCCAGGGTGCGGATGTATGGACGCACCCCTCCCATCCCCCCTTTGTCAATACGGTTTCACTTCCAGAACGAAAAAGTGTGTAGTCTGTCTGTAAAAGTAACTTATACATGTATATTTGCTTGTCAAGGAATGGCCATTCCAGAAGAGTCCATTTTGTCCAACCAAAGAGCCAACCTTGCACCCCACAATGATCCTAGTTACTGACATGCACATGAATGTTGCAGGCACATATCTAAAGCCGACCGCACACCTTAGGACCGGCTAACGATCCGATTTGGGACGTAAATCGTAGTAGCATTTTATACGGCCATTTTGATATTTTCTAAGCGATCAAATACTTCGTCAGCGTTTTTACGAACCGGTCTGTAACCTACGGGTCGCTGCTTGAACACGTAGAAGCCTCGACATAGTGTCAAGTACAATGTCAACCACTTGAATTCATGTTATTTCAATAGCATTTATTTCAATTGAATTGCTACGACTGGTTTGTGCAACAAGCCCCTGCTAGTAGGCCGATTCGTTGAATCGGTGACGACTTCTGAGAGCTACAATTACACTTTCTTCAAAAATTACATCGTAAGGCGGTCGTAAGGTGTGTGTGGGATTAACAAAGATTGAGCCTGCATCCTATGAATGACTTTTGAACTAATTATTTGCCAAGCTTTGTATATATAAAGTATGTCACATGAACTTGATCGGGTTATATGAAGCATCCATTGACCATGGAAATAACTCATCGAATCATCTCAGTAATGATGAGGCTTCTATACGTACCGTGATCAATCGTAATTAAATTTGTACACAGTCGATGCGCCCACTAACGCTGGCCTGGAAATAAAATGAACAAATACGAAAAACATGTTACCTTTGACTTTTGCACGCGTATGATTACGGCAATCTATGCGGTTCGTCTGCCCCGTGACTGCACCGATAAAGCGAAACATATTTCTGAGCAATCGGTTGTCAGTAGCTATTCCCTTTGACGATTCCAAATTGTAATGGTAAAGTTTTGTCTGTTAAATATCTCCTTTTTATGAAGGTCGCCCATGTTTGTTCGTAATTCTGACATGTTGTTAATAAAATGGTAATTGGTGTCGAAATCATGGCTGAGATGTTGCAGATTAAACCTGGCAGATAATTTCTATTTTCACCCTATTTTATTTACATTAGATCAGCCCAAAATGCGTAGATGTTACTTTACATTTGCCTCTTTTCTCGATAAAATAATTAATTCAGAACTCCTATCTTTCTGAATTTATAAGTGTTGCTGACAAAAATGTAATCCTTCATTGCATTCGGTAGTCACGATTATGAAGTTTGTAATGTGAGACCGAAAGATTGTGACACAGGCACAGAGTCGAAGACCCTGGACGCAACGTTTGCATATACAAAATTTAAATGTTCAGAAGTTTGTGACTCCTAAACCACATTGTCTGCCTTTGCTTGCTAAGGAATAGCAAATTTTATGACCTAGGTCCCGTTACATAAAGATTTCTTATCAATTGTACGATTGATATCAACCGCAAATCCATGGAAAATCATGTACAAAAGTTTACGATCGATCGCAAAATATATCGTATCCCTTTTATGTTACGGGCCCTTGAGCTCTATTTCATAAAGTTGTTCATAGGAGTACGCAAACACTACGAACGACACAGTGACAATTTTCTGCACTCGATTAAAATCATTGGCCTGTATTCCGATAGCGAGGTTTACGTTAACCCTGGTCTAAATCTGTGGTTCAAGTATGGGTAGCCAAAAGTGCCATACTTTTTTTTTTACAATGTATAATTTTTATGTTAACTGCTCTCTTTTCCCATGCTTTAATAATGTAGAAATCTATTGAAGTTTTATTCCGAGACAGTTTTGAATACTATGAGTGCCAAATGTGCTGATAAATAAACATCGACTGTTCTAGATTCAAGCCTCTTTTGGCTTCCCATACTTAAACCTCGCTATCGGAATACAGGCCATTGTGTCTTAATCGCCTCTGAAAAGGGTCATGCTTACATCCACAGACAGACTCATGAAACCAAAGCCCTAGACATTGTCTCACAAAGTTACGAAAGACTTAAAGAATGACTGGTATCAGTTATGGCGATGAATACGCGTAATCGACAATTGAGTAGAAGAATGAAAACCAGTCGTTCTTAAAGTTCTTGATTTTTCAGCAAATTTTACAATACATATATTCTATTGTTGGCCGTACCTCAGCGCGACCATAATATACAAATAACAGAAAAACCGGACATTTGTGATTAAATACCAGCTATGGACTATCTCTCTCATGCCCCTCACGCGTAACTGATAAATTAATCCCACTTCAGGATCCGCTACCAGCCCTATCAATCGTGTCTCGGCTCACCTCACTCGGAAGATGTGGATATAATTGTTAAACCATTCTTCCACCTTTTTAATTTCTTTATAGGACATGGCCATAAGTTCTTCCGGTATTCTATAATTATACGCTGTTAGAAAAATAATACAAACCATGGCCCTTTCCATAAATCTTTAAATGCTTAAGGAACTTAAACAGATGTGGAGGCGTCGCGTCGACGTGAATTGGTTCTAACTCGCCTTTCAACATGAGAGTCATAGGTTCGAATCCCATCCATGACGTTAGTTTCTTTCAGCAAGAAATCTATCCACGTTATTGTGGACTCAACCATGGTGAAATTAATGGACACGAGTTGGAAAAAATCCCTTTATTGCAGTAAGCGCCAAATGGTAGCCATGCTAAAGCTTTGTAAAAATGCACAGAACGGTTAGAAACACTTTATATTAAGCGCTATATAAATGTTGTGCATTATCATTATCATTTAAAACTTAAAAAAGGATGCATAGAAGGTTTTGATTTAATACCATTCTAATTCGCTAGTGTTTCAACAAACGGCTATACTAACGGGTGACCGCCGCCAGGAAACAAGTAACCCCGATATAGCGACAAATGCAATGATGTCTCTGAAAGCATAATTGAATAGCACTTTAATCAGTGTGCTCGTTACTTCTTTGATGTCACACAGCACCCCTCACTTGTGACTAATTGAAAGGAAATTTTACGGAACCGCCTTTTTAATTTTCTACGAATTGATGAATTCAGCAGCTGCAAATGCAATTGCTGAAATATTATTTTACTTCCATCTTTCTTCCGCGTCAGTGCTGTTTTTCATTTCCGTCAATTTACTGGATTTGTAATATGATCGATTGCGAGGTTATACCATGCCATTTGCCACAAATTATTAACAAATTTATTTGCTCCTTTAAAATATATGTAACTATATATAGCAATATCTGAAAATATGAAGGGACAAAATAATCATTCACTATACTAAAAGAGCAAAGGATGAATAATACATTTTCTTTCAGAAAGCACGTGGACAAATTGGACAATTGGACAAATGAAAGATAATATCGATTTGCGTTTATGGTTTGCCGACATGCAGTGCGGAATGTATAGTTTCTAGTTCGTCATTCATCTTATTTATTTGGCACAACATTTGTCCACGATTTGAAATTTTGACATGTACAACAAAAATAAATAATGAAACAAAGGGATAATTTTCGACGAAGCAAAACTGTAAACCAGCAACCAAACACATTTTGTGATGTTGCAATTTTATTGTCCCTTTCAAAATTCTGACGAGGAATAGATGTGGCCATTTTAGTCCCACCCCCTCCCCCTTTGGCGTAGCGAGAGTGCCTGACAAAATTGATACGGATTCACTTCATTTCACGCGAGCACATTTTACGGTCGAAAATCAAGACCATGACCTTTCCAAATTATGCTTCCTTGGTCGAGTGGTTTTGTTTGACATTTTCTAGCCGCCCCTTTGTTTCTTTTTTTCCCCTTAAGATCATTATGGAATAATAACATGTGATCACTTCTCAACCGAAGCTTTAATCATAAAAGTTGGATCCAGATCCCCTACCTCAGCTCAGAATGGAATTAGACAAGAAATGCCAGCCGTTCCAGAATATGCATGATGTGTATACTATATGAATTCAAGGCTTTCATAAAAAGTGAATGTGAATGCCAGAGAGCATGTTATGTTTGCCATCGTTCCTCTCACCTTTGTTCAGCAATTTCGTTATTCACATGCTAATTTTGCGAATTCGACTGTGTGCAAGTCATCTTCTCGCCGTATCGTCTTGAAAAAGGCGCCAAGATAAGTTTGTACAAATCGCCTTCGCGCTGAACATATATGCGTTCGAAGTACTGTCGTAGTCGTTCATTGTGAAACCTAAACTCGCCTTCATGTAGCACGTTTGAGCTTCCGTATTTAGTTTTTTTAGTTTTAGTTTATATAGTTTATTTATTTTCTTCTGCATACAACATAATTTCGTACAATATAAAATAACATGATTCAAGAGTATCGTTGTGACAAAAGGTCACAAAAATGAACATAAATATACAATAAATACTTTAAACTGTGATGACAATTTATCAACAATACACTGTATAACATGTAAATCATAGAAGAAGGATTATCTTGTAAGCAAATTGCTTGAAAAAAATAAGACAACCCTGAGAAGAACTAATATGATTGATCAGTATAATTTTTTCGATGCGCAGAATTAATATCACGATTTTTGTAAATCTTAAAGAGATGGAGATGAGGATGAAGATGAAAAGGATGTAGATGAGGATGATGGTGGGAGAGAAAAAGATGAGAGTGAAAATGAAAGTAGAGTTTGTACGATATTAAATTAGGAGTGTAAACTTTCTGTTAACCATTAAGGTTTCGGCTTTAATGGTAAAACCCACTAGGGTCTTTGGATATCACCGTGAGCAGAAGGGATAAAGGCCTGGGAGAAAGTAACCAACCTCCAATCAAGCATCAACAATTGGTAGATGAATACAAAACGTAATTTCCATCCTTCTTATTATGTAAAAAATGTTGAACAAGAGTCGCGCCTGGGCCTTCCTTTTGTAATCATGAGGCTATTTAAACGCAACACGATATGATCTATTTCCAAAGAATTAAGTCGAACACCAAATCAATGCTCCTTTGTAATGCTATTTAAGTCGGAACCGGCTTGTTAGTCATGTGTCCGCACAGTTGAATACACGGCATAATAGGCCCTATTGTCCATGTTTCACTTTATTTTGCAGAAATAGTCTATATTGTGTTATGCTGAAATAAATTGATTACTTCGTCCAAGTCCTTTGACCCTTCTGCTCACAGTGTATGTACGGAGTGGGAACCGAAGATGAAGATGGCCGGACGCCTTGGGCAAATTGTTCACCAAACACGTAACGACCATTTCAGCTACATGTGTATCCGCCGTTGACTAATGTCGCTCGCCTTTCCTTATTACACCAATGCACTCACAGGTGAAATTTGTATTACGTAGGCAGGCAACCATGTCTCCAGATATATAGATTTGAGGAAGCGCAGTGTTATTGAATATGATTATTTCTGTCGATCGTCGATTGGTGACCGTGCCCGAGTGATTTTAGGAGTTTTTAAAGCGTGAAATCAAAGTACATGCTTTGTGATTCCATTTCTTTTCAATTAAAGTGACAGGGCTGCCAACATTGAGAACTAGTCGAAAGTGATAATTTCATAGGTGAACGTTATAATCAGATGTAAAATTATTGAGATCGATAGAAATACATAAAGAGGGAGAAATAAGTGAGAAATTGCTGAAATGTATGAGTCCCATTCTCAAAGAGCGAATTTTGGCAGCTCTGAAATTTTCTCAATTTGTATTTTAATTCGAATGAATTATCTAAAGACATGTCATGTAAATTTGAATTTTGTACCAATAAACATAGGTTTAGGTATATGTGCATACTCCCACATAGAAAATTAACAACATCTGTTAAATCCCAAAGCACAAAAAACAAACAGAAAACACACATGCAGATAACCACCCAACAACAACAAAAAAAAAAGCTTACGAAGGGTTCGAAGCAGTACAATTTTAATAAAGCTTTATACATAATTGTATACGTCCACTATCCTTGATTATTGCTTTGGCCGAATTTCAAAATTTATGGAACACAAAAATCTTTATCTTTCCATGTCTGTAAATTTGTGAAATTATTGATATCTGCTTACTGCACGTTAAAAAGTAAAAAAAAAACCCGTCAATATATGTTTAAGCCAAATGGAGAAAAATAGGGACATCACGACCTAAATTTTTCAAGAAAATCGTTACCATCCCATCAATGTAACACGTTTGCATGTTATAGATAATTTCAAATACTGAAGAAAGCAAAAATCTTTGTCTTTTTCATATTACCTCGTCTGTAAATTTGTGAAATCATTGATTTCTGCTCACTGCACGTTAAAAAAGTAAAACATCAATATCTGGCAAAAGAAAAAACGAGGACATCACGAACTAAACATTCCAAGAAAATCGTTATCACTCCATCAATGTGTCTGAACCCTGAAGCGCTTTCTTTTTCTCAAATCCCAAAGATGTGAATCTATATTTTCTGCTTGTGAAAGGCAGATCCAGGATTTCTTTAGATGGGGAATGATATTTCTTCACACGAGAGAGAGAGAGAGAGAGATAAAGAGAGAGGGAGAGAGAGAGAGAGAGAGAGAGAGAGAGAGGTGCCCCTCCACAAGCACGAGTGATATTTGGACCCCTTGGAAGAACAGAAGTATTTATTTTAATTCTTCTGAAAGGGCAATCCAGCCAATCTTATTAATTGCAAGTTATTTTTTTTGTTCACATGTAAATTTGTCAAATGTATTCTTATTCCGTATTATGTTGTATATTATATGTCTGTTTAATGATTGGGAATAAAGTACCATACCATACCATACCAAGCAAAAAAACATTGTAAAAATTGTAAAATTACAGAATCTAGTCAAATTTGATGGAAGCTCCAGATATTCGCTGTAAAAAGTAAATCGCATTTAATATAAGCTCTCACATTTCTTTGAAATGTTGTAGTGATATATTTCATTCTATCACAATGCGTACATGCAAAGGAGCACATAATTATCATTGTAGCTTATATCTTTAAAAAAAAATTCACTATTTTCTTTTTACATAAATCATCTGGAAACTCCATGGCCGCCAGATGTGTTGCATGGTATTTTAACAGTGTAAAAGGGCGACTGCCCCCCCCCCTTCGAGGTGTCGAAGGGAGAGTGTGGCCCCTTCGCCCCCTGGCTTCGCCCTCGCCCAGTGATCTTAGCGGTATTCTTGGAGAGGAGGTTTACCGGATTACGATTTGGTGTCGAGGTTGTTGGTCAACCTTCGAGATGGATTAGGCTCTTGGGAAATGTTTGACTCACGGGAAAGACAAATTACTACATGTGGAAAGGCTTAAAGGCATTCTTTAACAACTCCAAAATCATCGCAAAACCATTTTAATGTATACACTATACGACCCTTTTGATATCTTTGAAAGTAAAATGTATGACAGAGAAAAATAAGCATTATTATCCAAAAGTGTAAAATATAGATCAGCGCTCAGGAAGCCCTTGGCATTGGACCAACGAAACGCACACGCTCAGGTCGAAGTTCATCGCAGAAGTATATCTGTGCCTGGTACGAAGCCATAGAGATTGGAATGACCGGAAGGTCGCTGATAAATTATCAATAATGAATTGACTGTATCTTGAAATATACAGAACCAATGAACTTCAGGTGATTCCATTTTTGTTTTACTCTCTACGATGTTAGCTATTGCCTTTAAAGACAACGTGTGGTTTGGAGTAGCTGGTCAGCATATTTATGTCACGTCATCATTGAGATTTTTAGTGTTTCATTTTTGTTTTGGCTTTGTAATACATTTTTCTTCCTTTTCTATGCCATTACAGATCTTAGCTAGCACATGTTTTACGTTTAACATGGAGAATTTAATTATGAATATGAGCTCACTAAGTCAACTTTTTTTCCAGAGATGTAAGCACCAACACGATATAAACTATTTAAACAATATCAATGGTTCTTTGTAATGCTAGTCAAATCGTAACCGGCTTGTCATTGTTGTTTCCGCACAGTTCTATTCACGGCGAACAGCTCTATTCTCCTTCGACCGACTTTATTTTTCGAAAAAAAGTTTATATCGTGTTGCACAAATTTTCCATAAATAATTTTGTTAAGTCCAGCTCATATACATTTTTGTATATTTCTATGATCATTATTTTTGTAAATGTCACTTTGCAACGCCTGTGTAGATTGAAAAAAAATCCGGAAGCTTAAACATGCAAAGCGAAGGCGCGTTTGTAATTTAAGTCTTCTTCTCGTCCTCGAGAAGGCACCTTCGCGAGTTTAACAACTCGCCTTCATTATGTACGTATATACGTTTCCATATTTTTGCAATTTCGTCAGCATTCGTTCTTTTCAATACGCATAGATGTGAAGGGGCTTTAAGGTGATCGAACAAAGCAAAGGGAATTTCCCCTCACATTCTAAAATATCCCATATTTCCATTATTGATATCAATAGTAAAAACCAAATCAATTCAGCGACATTCCTAACGGCATCAACAACAGTGATTTTCAATATTTTCTAACCTACATTTTTGTCACTCTTGAAAGAGCTTTCCTAGCTTTTTGCCTAAAGCATGATACTGGCGAGGAAAATGAGAATATTGAAAAAAATTGGAAAGCGTGTACCATAGAGATTTATATTTTGTTGCCATAGTTTATCATTCGGTCGTAATACTTAAAGCCCCGGTCACATAGGACCCCGGAAGCAACACGAGTCATCCCAACTCGTTGTTCTGAGGCAGTCCACTGTGAATTAAGAGTCGGGGTGAATCGTGTTGCTTCCGGGGTCCTATGTGACCGGGGCTTAATGTAAGAATAAAAAGTAACGTATATCCGCATGTTAAATGTTTAATGTACAAATCAATATCAATAGGTTTAGCTGCTTTTTATGAATACGTTTTAATGTCATTGTTCGGCAATCATTTGCAAGGTTGAAATAAGAACTAATTCACTGACTGTCAAATGTATCTGCAACATCCTCAGTGGTGTGTGGGGTTAATGCATGTGTGAAAATGTATCTGTGCTTGCGACCTCCGGCGAAATGTACACGAAGATACGATTGCAAAGTATGTATTCAGTAGGTGTAGCATACCAAGCTCCATTACAGCACAGCGAGTGTGTACATTACATACCTCCCTCTAGCGGAATGTGTGATACTAGGCACTGTGAGTAGACGGGAGAAAGGACTGGGACAAAGTAATCAACTTCCATTCAAGCATTCACAAACGACCATGTTAACAATCGTTTTATAATCACAAAAGAATGTCACAGGTGTGACTCTTACTCAACATTCTTACTCAACATTATTCCACAGAATAAGAAGGATGGAAATTCCTTAGGTGTCCATCTAGCTATAGCACGATAAAAACTATTTCCGCAAAATAAAGTGGGGCCATGGACAATAGAGCTGTACACCATGTATTGAACTGTGCGGAAACAAAAATAACAAGACGGTTCCGATTCGAATAGCATTGAATTGGCAGGAGACTTAATTTTTCGGAAATCGATTATATCGTGTTATATTGTTATGTGACCATGGTGACGCGTATTCAACATTTTCCATATAATAAGAAGGATGGACATTTCTTATGTGTCCTTCTAGCTTTAACACGATATAAACTATTTCTGCAACATAAAATGGGGTCATGGACAATAGAGCCGTACACCCTTGTATTGAATTGTGCGGACACAACAGTAACAAGGCGGTTTCGATTTAAATAACATTATTGAATTGGCGTTTGATTTTAATTATTCGGAAATAGATTATATCGTGTTCTATTGTTAATGATTAAATGGAAGCTGTTAATTTGTCCCAGGCATTTGTTCCTTCTCTTCACAGTGAGTACTAACTATTATCCTTTGTCAGTTGCGTGCCGATGTACCTTTCAGCGGCCATCTGGCGTTTCACGGTGCCTGGCTTTCACATTTGCTTGTTACGTGGGATAGCCACCTGCTATGCTAGTGCACAACGCCATCAGTTTTGATAGTGCGTCATGGAATTTTACTTAAAGTAGAGCTGTCCCTATTTTTCTTAAATTAAGTGTGTCATGTAGAGTGCCATTGGTTTTTATGGGGTTTCATGGAATTTCACTTGCCATGTAACCTCTATTTTGGTAAAAATTCACTGTGTTACGATTCGCATGACCTTATGAACCACCTCCAAAGTCAAGAGGAACCNATTTGTCCCAGGCCTTTGTTCCTTCTGCTCCCAGTGAGTAGTAACTACTATCCTTTGTCAGTTGCGTGCCGATGTACCTTTCAGCGGCCATCTGGTGTTTCACGGTTCCTGGCTTTCACATTTGCTTGTTACGTGGGATAGCCACCTGCTATGCAAGTGCACAACGCCATCAGTTTTGATAGTACGTCATGGAATTTTACTTAAAGAAGAGTTGTCCCTATTTTGGTTAAATTATGTGTGTCATGTAGAGTGTCATTAGTTTTTGATGGAGTTTCATGGAATTTTACCTACCATGTAACATCTATTTTGGTTAAGATTCACTGTGTTACGATTCGCATGACCTTATGAACCACCTCCAAAGTCAAGAGGAACAAAAAAAAAAAAAAAAGAAGAAAGCCCAGGAGTTGAATTATATTTCTAATTTTCTCCAGTAATCGATCAATTTTCTAATTGGAGAGGAACGGGAAAATTTGAAAAGGATTTTTTTTAAATGAAGACATGTATGGCTCAGTGTTAGAGACCCATTAATGGGAGGTCATGGGTTCAAACCCTATCCTTCTTGTCAGGCACTCGGCATTAAAGTGTGGAGAAGGATAAATGATGAATTTAAACTTTTAATTTTCTACACGCTTTTTGACGATGAAGGTTCAATATGATGGCAATACAATTAATTGAAATGTTTTAAATACAGAATCGGAAATCTGGGAAAATTGAATGGGGATGGAGGTTGCCGTTAAATAATTCCTGTCTGGAATGAACTAACGAAAATAACCAATCCTTTGTTCTTTATACCATTTAAGAAAACAAATAAATATCGGGGACATGCGCCATACTTGTGGAACTTCATGGAATAACTTACAGTGAGGTTATTACGTAATACGGACACGATCTGCCATGAAACGAGTGAGAATTCCAAATGATGGTCAGTTTAAGAGGAAGTTAAAAATCAACTCTAAACAAATTTGATTTATGTATTAAGTACACCTGTGTGTATGATAGGATTTATTATTTTGGAGACTGTCTTTGTCATTTTCTTCCCCCGATGGAATTTTGAGTTGTACACCTCAATATTAATTATTCATCTCACGTGTTTAGATATACGAGCATGGCTCCAGTATCTATAAATACAAACATTTAAATCAATTTCACAGTGGATTTGACAAGTACAGTGCTTGCATATCAATTTCATTTGTGGTCGAGTTTGCCCCAGATGATTTAAGCGATATATAAGAAGTGTACTTAATTTAGTAGATAAAATTTGGAGTTTTCTCTCGGGCATTTCCTGTTCATTAAAGCTAATTTCATATAAGAAGAGGAAAAAATTTTTTACATAGTTTAGGATGAAATTGGTACTATTGCCAAACCGACTTCAATATAAGCATAATAATACCATAGGAATGGATGTATGTCTACTAAATCTACTTTAATCATCATAAAACACTGATCTCGTACTCTGTGTACATAGCCAAAAAATGTTTAAAGTGAGTCTCGTGATATATGCTTAGCATATAGTAAATGAAAATATCAAATATTAAACAACCAATTAAACTCGAAGTTCATGCAGTCATCTAATCGATGCAGGCATCAAATATCACTTTAGATTTCAGCATAATTTCTGAACTAAGTCTTAAATATTTGCGGATGTAACAGGAAGTTGTAATTAATATACCACTAATATGAATGTGTCCCTTGCACTTTCAAAACTGACGACATTTTTGTCTAATTATACCGTCTGAATGGTCCCAAAATACACACATTTGATTGACAGGACATACTTTTCAATATGTGGGGCTGGTTTGTGTATCATTGTCTATGATGTCACGGCGTAGCATCCATACCTGTAAAAATCATACAAGTAGTTGACATTGATGACGTGTTGTCGTGACTTGAAGTGACGCATCCTCATCAATTGATAATCTTCTGGGTGCAGGTAAACCGCGCGCCGCATCGCGCCTAATGATGGGAGCAATGCATCTGCAGCACGTCAGCGCGGGAATGGCGGGTGAAAGGATTGTACATGCATTTAGGATAAGGTAAACGCATCATGGTCTGCACACCTGCGGGTGGTTCCATAATAGGGGACACAGTGTAATTGATAAGCCATGCAGTTTTAATATGTAAACGTACTTCCCTCTATTTTAGAAGAGACAGAAACCAATAGTTATCTTGTAAATTTACACCACTCTGAATTAAAGGTACGTTTATTAAAGGTATGTATTTATAAGACTGCTAAATATAGGCATTTCCCCGATCATCCATTTCCCCGAGTCCCATTTCCTCTATGTTAAGAAACGCCTTAGTGGTATTTCATAAAGCTATTTATCACTGTATCATTTGAATTATCAAAAGAACTGAATTGAAAAAAAAAATAAATAAAAGGTGATCCTTTCCTGCACTCAATGACCCTTCTGTCCCTGAGTTTGCACCTGGTGAACCTTGCTCAAGTGCAAACTAACCGACACAGGAGTCACTGAGTGCAAGGGTCACCAGTAGCGCACAGAGTCGTGCGCACCTCTACAAACAACTTTATGAAACACAAGCTCGAACGGTTGAAAGTATATTTCTTTTGTTTTTTACGTTTGCCTGCTTGCTCGATTGCTTGTTTGTCAAGCCTTTGGTAGAAAGAATGTTGTTTCCCTCCCCTCGCTTGAAATTGATGGGGCCTGTAACATAAAAGAAATACCACAAATTGAAAATTAATCTCCTCGATACACGTTTTGTCATTGACTCATGATTAACACGATATGAACTTCTTTCGTAAAATTAAGTTGAACACCAATTAATTGTTCCTTTGTAATGCTATTCAAATTGGAACCGGTTTGTGATTGTTGCGTCCGCACAGTTCAATTCACCCTCAAACGGATCTTTTGTCCTTTGAACGACTTCATTTTTCGAAAATAGTTCACATCGTGTTGATTAATATTCATCGTAAGTACTATGGTACATCTACGGTAGATATGAACATATATTGGATGATGTCACGTTCGGTGGTAATGGCTGGTGTAAGGCTAAAGTTGAAAATTGATTACGATTAAACAACGAATTTAAAAGAAATGATCAACTTCATATTCTCCCTCTCTCTCATCGACTAGGCCTAGTTGACAAGCAAAACGGAAAGAAACGAAACAAAAGAAGAAAACCCCGTTTATCAGCTCAAATTTGGTGCCGCAATTGTTAACTTTACGCCTTTCCTTATCTTAGAAAAGTTGATGCCCCAAAGCCCATCACCTACGATGCGTGCATGAGCTAGATTTCTATTTTTGCAACTCGTCCATTGTTTTCAAAGCATTACTATCTGTCCAGTGTATCGAAATACAGAATTACGTGAAAAAGGTGTAGAGCTAAATCGAAAAAGGTAAACATGTAATTTCCTATTTCATTCCGATCTTTACAGCAAATAACTTGAGTATTTTCCGAAAACAGGTCAATCATGATGAAAGTTCTGTCCGAGAATAACTTACACAAATCTTTTTTTCAATGCTATTGTACTTTGAGTCATCAACCTTGATAACCCAATGTACAGGAATCCAACAGTCTTAGCAGCGCCTGTCTTGTTAATTAATCAAGTGTTATAAGAAGGTTATAAAGAATAGAACCTCTTTAACATACGATTTTCCCAGAAAATGCCAGGTGAAGTTTTGGCGGGAACATTCTTGCACACACACGCCATGATAATCATCACGTCATGCTTCGGTGGCTGTCATTTCGTTTATGAATCTTGCACATGAAAAGAAGTATTTTAAAATGTTACGTCACTCTTTTGCTGAGTCGTTTGGTACCGAATTTGCCCATAGACAATATTCTCATAAATAGCACTTTACGTTTTAGCAGATGACGTCTGATGTGAATCGCGCTCATGAACAATAAAGTGAGTGCCATAAAATGTTACATCAATTTTGTAACGTGAGTCAGCTCGTACTTTCTTCCATACGAATAATATCTCTATGAAAACCAACATAAAAACCAAACACCATTTTCAGTAAAAAAAGAAAAAAGAAAAAAAAGAACGACATTATTTTATGATACAAAGAAAACACGATGTAATCTATTTCCGTCAAATCAAGTCTAATGCCAATGAAATGCTTCTTTGTAATGTTATTCAAATCTGAACCGGCTTGTTATAGTTGTATCCGCACAGGACACGGCGTACGAATTTATTGTCCCATGACCCACTCTATTTTTATGGAAATACATGTAGTTTATATCGCGTTAGAAGTTTTATTCAGTTGTCATTATAGCATTACACATGTTTCTGTTATGTAATAAAGTGATCTGGTGTTGTGCACTTTGATGTCACGGGTTCGAATCCGCCTCGGGTGCTGTAATTTTTTTCCCACAAAAGCATGTGCGTCCGCATTGTAGGTCGTTGTGGTACAAAATTAATCATATCCCGCAACAATTAATGCTCTTCTACCTAAACGTATTATTTTTTTAACATTACTTTGTAAATTACAATAAAACAAAATTCAACAGAAAGGATATTTACACAAAACTGTATTGAACATTTTAATGAATATAGAAATAAGAATTATACATTCTTTTGAATGTAGAGGGATATTTTTTTGTCCAACAGTAAAGTCTTTTAATGAAATGTTGTCATGTTTTTGCGGGAGTTGTTATGTGCGCAAGTTGTTCGCATTCCACCCTGACATTCACTCATCCGGCTACAAAAGCATCTGGAATGGAGATGTTCAGTTAATAATGATGATGATGATGATGATGATGATGATGATGATTGATACATGTAATTTATATAATACACACATCCACTCATCTGCAGAGTATTCAAAGCGCTTTTGCATTCTTACTACACTGACTTTACCCAGCGCCAAATTATTTCAAGGAATGAAATGGGTCGAGTTGAGCTTAATATCGATGCATTTCTTGCTAAAAAAAATTACGCCATTGATGGGACTCGATTCGCAACCCTCTGGTTGAAGGGCGAGAATCAAATCCACTATTTCATGACGCTTGCACAAAATATGAAACGAAAAATATGAAACATCCTTATATTTTATTAAATCCATCTCATGAAACTCGTCCATTTTGGCGGGAGTTGTTCTGTTCGCATTCTACCCTGACATTTACTCGTCCAGCTACAAAGGCATCTGGGATTGAGGTGTGTAGTATAGTAATGATGATGATTGATACATGTAATTTATAGAATACACACACACACACACACACACACACACACACACACACACTCATCCGCAGAGTGCTTATGGCGCTTTGCGTTATCATTACACTAGCTTTGCCCCTCTTCATTCCGGCGCCGATTATTTCAAGGAATGAATTTTCCTGCCAGGCACCCATTAACCTCACCTGGGTCGAGTTGAGCTTAATGTCGATGAATTTCTTGCAAAAAAAAATTACGCCATCGATGGGACTCGATTGGCAACCCTCTGGTTGAAGGGCGAGAATCAAGTTTACTATTTCATGACGCTTGCGCAAAATATAAAACAAGAAATATGCTAAAACCTTATATTTTATGAAATCGATCTCATGAAATGCTGCCATTTTTGGCTGGGGTTGTTTTGTCCGCATTCCACCCTGACATTTACCCGTCCAGCTCCAAAGGCATCTGGGAATGAGATCCCTGGTTGATACTTTCCAGAAGCACGCTCGGTAAATACATCTTCGTGGGCTTATGAAACAAGGAAAAAGTCAAGGGATGCGAGAACGATTAAACATGACCAGGATGAAAGGAGCAAGCTAGGAGCAGTGGTGTGTGACGCGTCATTCGCCATCGGTATAGGGAATGAGCCATTGACATCTGAATTATAGGCTGACTCACATCTTTGCGTTCTTTTCCTGCGTCGGCCCATCGTTTTCAAAATTAAAAACGCTCCCCGAACGCATAGTATACGCTGATCAGAAATTGGAGTGACGTTTGACTTGCGCTCAAGTAGCGTAATCCGAGCGTCAGTCCAACGTATGACCTGCGTTTGCTGTGCGTCCGGGGAGCGTTTTTTAATTTCTAAAAACGCTGGGCCGACGCAGGCTGAAAACGCAAAGGTGTGTGTCGGCCTTTACGAAACAAGAAGACAGTCAAGGAATGCAAGAACGATTAAACATGACCAGGATGAGGGGAGCAAGCTAGGAGCAGTGTTGCATGACACGACATTCGCCATCGGTATAGGGAATGAGCTGTTGACATCTGAATTATCGTTTTATGCACTTATGGCAAGAGGGAAAAAGGATTCGTATAAAACAAATATCTTGAATTAAGCATTCACACTCTAAAAACAAACTAATCAAATTTGATTAGAATCTAATCAAATATGATTAGGAAAACAATACAAACGGGGACACCTGGAAATCTAATCAAAATGATTAGATTCAATTAAAAAATTAATACAAGTCACAAATGATTATAAATCCATTTCAGAATGATTAGTTTCTATTCATAATAATATCATAAGACGATATAATAAAAAATGATTAGGTTGTTTTTAGAGTGTAATAGCTTCATAATCACAAAAGAAAATAGCTTCCCCTTTCATGCCGCTAATTCACTGAACAGGTGCGACACATTTTCTACATTTTTCCACCGAATAAGAGTGAAGGAAATTTAATTTGTATGAATGTAATTGCTATATGAATGCATCCATGGACGTTGTTTGTTTTGTTTACTCCGTTTGTTCCTCCTGCTGACAGTGCAGCCGTTAATGCAAGTTCTCTGAAACGTCGGAGCCAGCGGACTACGAAAATGCAAATACATGTAATTTACATAATTCAAGTTGTCTTTCATTTATTAAGGTATGCGAATATTTTAACATTAAAAAAAACAACAACAACCGAAAAGTAAAGAGATAGATAGAGAGAGAGGGAGGGAACCTTAGATACCAGCTTTTTAAAAAGTAAGATTTATCTACAGTTCTCATGGTTCCGAGAGTGGACAACTTAATATCTAAAATAGATCTTCAACTAAATAAATCGCCACCACTGAATAAGATATACAAAGTAAAACAATTGTAAAAGAAAACTTGCTTTTTACTACCAATTGCCTTTTTGCTATCTCGCGGTATTATTAGAAATGTTTATGGTCTGTGTTAACCGATTTACGATTATTCCGTGTGCTGCTGGGAACAAAACTGAGACGTAGCAGACAATAGATCAGGGCCACGTAACATAAAGCTTTGCGATTGATCGCTATTTGATTTTGCGATCAATTGCAAACTTTTGTACATGATTTGCCATAGACTTGCGATTGTTATCAATCGCTATCAGATTAGCAATTGATCGCAAACTTTCATGTTACGGGGCCCAGGACAATAAAGATTCACGTGGAAAACAGTCCGAGTACCATATCAGACTAGTATTCTCTGGTGTTCACCGGCTAAACACAGGCTAAAAAAAACCCGGCTACATACTGGATAAGTGTGAAAGGGGTATGGATATTGGCTTGTAGAAGTAGACGATGCATCCTGCAATACCGTACTCCTATTTTATCTGGAAATCTGATAATCTTNTGGAAACAATCTTGTACAAAGTACTATAAAGCACTAAAATTACATACTAAATTTTCCCTAATCCAGCTCCGATTCGATGACACGTTGTATTAAAATGCAGTCCCCAGATACGATTTTCTTTGGTTGTTTTCCATCATTCATGAGCAACAACAAACTTTGCCTGGGAATAAATGCTTGTATTCCTGTAAGACAAACATTTCCTAGGCTTTGAAAAATCCTTGCACTCTGCTGGATGTAATTTTGTTTTTGTAGAAACTATCATTAACTTATATTTAGATACTTTTAAATCTTTTTTCTTTACACCTGCCCAGATTCAATTCATACACCATCATTGTTTTTGTTTATAGCCAACGTCAGTCAAGCATTCATGACGCTCCGTCATTCGGAGAAACGACGTTGAGCGCTTGAGGAATGCCTTCAACGTCCGATAAGATTATTTGTCCCGTATTTCTGCCTTTATCGAGCGTCATAGAAGCTGGTCAGACATTGGTTATGAATGCAAAGGTGTGATTCAAATTTAAGGAAATGTTTGAATGATGTAGGTCCATCCTCGATTAATCCGCATGCGGGACTGCTTCCCAGTCCATAATGTTTCTTCCAACCAACAGTTCATTCACAGATGACCATGATGACAGATTGCTTGACGTGCACAAAGAATCTAGTGTAGAAATTCACAACTTGTGACCACAACGGTCACTTAAACAGAGCACCAGCAGTTGAAACCCGCTGCATTCCGCGATAGGCGAGCGGCATTTCCGCGGGGTATTATTTTGATTTGCGATGAATAAGTCATTTCCGGGTCGATTCTATTTAAACAAACCGATTTTATTTAAACAAAGAGTGAACATACTCTGTATTTTTTTTCTTTTAAGGATGTATCATGGGAATAAAGATACAAAATTAATGAATAACTTTAAACCTTGAGATTTCATGTTTCTTTTCCACCATTCTTATCATTTATCCAGACGAGACACAGAGCATGGATCCCATGGCAGTCATGGTGTACATCCACGGGGACGGATACGGAGAGGGCACGGCTAACATGTATGACGGAAGCGTTTTGTCGAGTTTTGGTGGAGTCATCGTCGTAACAGTAAATTACCGCCTCGGAATTTTGGGTAAGATAAACTTTGGCAGCATAGCATATATAGCATGGCATGGAGTAAGACAATGTTTGGGGTATCTAAATGGCTGTTAGGGTGGTGGGATGGGGATGCAGGATCACAACTTGGCGATGTATACGGGAAGGGCTAGGCAAACATGGACGACGGACGCGTGCTATCCAGTTTTGGTGGAGTCATCGTTTTAACAGTAAATTACCGCCTCGGAATTTTGGGTAAGATAAACTTTGGTAACATAGAATGGCATGGCATGGAGGAAGATAATGATTGGGGTGGATGAATGGTTGTTAGGGTGGTGGGATGGGGATGCAGGATCACAACTTGGCGATGTATACGGGAAGGGTGCGTCTAACATGTGAGGCGAGGACGTTATACCTAGCTATGAAAGTTGTCTCGTGGTAAAGGTTAATTACTGCCTCGCAATTTTAGGTAAGATAAACTCTGGCATAGCATGGAGTAAGATAATGGTTAGGATTGGTAGATAGTTTGGAGAGTAGTGGGATGCGGATACAGGACGGTAACTATGAGTTGATATGGGGAGGGTACGGCCCAAGGTATGACAAAAGTGTTCTGTCGAGTTTTGGAGGAGTCATCGTTGTAACAGTAAATTACCGCCTCGGAATTTTGGGTAAGATAACCTCTGACAGCATAGCAAAGCATGGCAAGGAGTAAGATAATGTTTGGGGTATCTAGACGGATGTTAGGGTGGTGAGATGGGGATGCAGGATCACAACTTGGCGATGTATACGGGAAGGGTGCGTCTAACATGTGAGGCGAGGGCGTTATACCTAACTATGGAAGTTGTCTCGTCTTAAGAGTGAACTATCGCCTCGGAATTTTGGGTAAGATAAACTTTGGCAGCATACCATAGCATGGTATAGCGTGAGATAATGTTTGGGATGGGTATATAGTTGGGATGATGGTAGGGCAGGGGCACAGGCCCTTTAATAACAATTAGGTGGAGCGTCTGGCTTGGAATGGTGTGATCCCTCATGATGCAGATTCGTACCACAGAATTATCTAGTTTTTTTTAAAATATCTGTATAAAATATGGCACCTTTATGGAAAATATATAATACAGGCGCCCGAATCATTCAGTTTGCACCCTCAAAGATGCAAAATTGTACCTTTATTTCTAACTGTGCATCCAAATACTCCTATGACAAGACATGTGAGGCTAAGGAACATACCTTCACCACTCTCCAACATATATCCCTCTCAAGATGCTTGAGACATCCTTGAAAACTTGACATTGCTCGGAGGTGGCGATCATAAACAGACAGCGGAAAACAGTAGTAAGGTTCACACTTAGAGCCAAAACCTTCAGCTTCAGAAACTAAGACAGAAATACGGAAGTTTATACGTTCATTGCGAAGGCGAGTTATTCGAACTCGCCAAGGTGGCTTGCTTTGGTAGAAAAGGCGAGGAGGTGACTTGTAAAGCACCTTGAGCCCTCAGCAAAGCAATGAGAGTGGATACGTGCTCTACGGTATATAAATTGCATTTATGATTATTATATTATTATTGTACAAACGAAAAAGCAACTTGTAAAATCTGGCCTGCACGTATTAGCTTACGTGGGTCTGTCATAGTTTCTGAAACCTTACTCCCTAGTCACATAGAAGCCCAGAAGCAACACAATTCGGGGGATCGACTATAGTTGTAAGCTTTTCGCCGCTAGAGAGCGTGGATCAAATGCTTAATTTTGATTGGTCCACCCCTGACCTGACCTGGCGGGTATCGATTTCCGGTTGTGACGGGTACTTCCGGTATAAATTACATGCGCCACGTTCACTGTTTGATGCATCCGAGTTCTGTGGTTTGATGTAATCACCAAAGCAAAGGAATATTACAGATGATAATGAAATTTGGTTTCAGATTGAAGTTGTCCGTGTATTGTATAACTGCGAAAGGAATGAACGTGGCGCATGTAATTTATACCGGAAGTACCCGTCACAACCGGAAATCGATACCCGCCAGGTCAGGTCAGGGGTGGACCAATCAAAATTAAGCATTTGATCCACGCTCTCTAGCGGCGAAAAGCTTACAACTATAGTCGATCCCCCGAATTCAACACGACTCTTTTTATTGGAGGCGGTTAACTGTGACCTGAATAAAGAGTCGTGTTCTATCGTGTTGCTTCCGGGTTTCTTTGTGACTGGGGCCTTAAGGCTTCGGCTCTGAATGTCAACCCAACTCTAGTCACATTTCCTCTCCTTCCCTTCAAATCACAGGCTTTTTAAGCACAGCCGACTCGGCAGCGAGAGGGAACTATGGACTCATGGATCAGATAGCGGCCCTCAAGTGGATTCATGAAAATATTGAAGACTTCGGCGGCGACCCCAATCGTATTACCCTATTTGGTGTTGGGAGCGGAGCAGCTAGTAGCGGGCTGCTCATGTTCTCAAACCATACGAAAGGTAAAAACACAGTCACTTTAATGTGAACATTATCTTAAACAATCAACAAAATGAAAGCATCTAGTACTTGGAATGTGAGTATGAGTTGATTTTCACATTCTTAAGATGATTTAGGGGGGTTAGAAGATTTGTTTTTATGGTCGGGGCGGCTTGTGGTGGACTTGTAATGTTTTCGAACCATACTAAAGGTAAAAACGCTGTCACTTTGACGTGTATAATATCTTAAAAGGTTATATGAAGGAAATCAATTTAATACTACTAACAGTGTTTTGTTGTGTGCTTTTAAGTATGACCGAATGACATCATTATACATGAAATTTGATTATGCGTTTATTTTTCTATTCTTTACATGAAATGGGGTTACGAGATCATATTAATCTTGAGTTTTTTTTTCGCTCTAGAATGCATTAAAATAGCAACAATAATTTTTTCCCGTTTTTCCATAGCCAAAAATGGTTTCCCATGAAAATAAATTAATTAAATTCTATTTCCATGCAAGTAAAGGCAAAAATGCTAGTTTGTATATATATAGCAAACCATTAAGTACCTGAACGGAAGATTCAAATTTCGTATTAAAACAAAATTAAATTGGCTTTTTTTTTTAACAAAGGGTAATATTTCAGACAATTTTTAAAAAAATTCTGCTTTATTTATGATGTATCATATTGTTTGTTAGCAATGTTCAAAAGTAAATCTTGTAAAGCGTCTTGACACACAACACGTACCCGACATAAACAAATTAATGTTGACAGTCCTGTGATATCATACTGGTTGACTAAATACATTGAACAAAAAAAAAACAAACTCTTGTATAATGTTTAAGTATTTTATTCATATTTATTCACTGACGAAATTTCAACTTCAGGTCTTATAGCAGGTGTTATAGCAGAGAGCGGTGCGGCCATCGCCCCGTGGGCACTCTCCCGAGAGCCCCTCCGCTTCGCAAACACCCTCGCCGAGAGCGTCGGGTGCGAGTCGGACACCACCCTCCAAATGGTCGAATGCCTCCGGGGCCTCCCCTACAACGACCTAATCGAGCTCGATATCCAGTCGCCTCTCTACATGTTCGCCTTCGCGCCGGTCATCGACGAAGACATCATCCCCGCCGACCCGAGCATCATGTGGTCGCAGCTGATCGCGGGCGAGCGTGACATCGGTCGGGAGGACTTCGCCTATCTGAGCGGTGTGGTGAGGAACGAGGCGTTCTCCTACATCGCGGAGGAGACGGATGTCATAGGCAAGATGGAGCTGGAGGTGTTTGATGAAATCCTCGACGGTTTCGTGCAGAACAACTTTGGCGGCATCATGAAAGCGAGGTATGATCCTTTTTTTCATATATCAGGCTTCTGTTTTGTAAAGAAGCCTTTAAGCTTCGGTCACATAGGGCCCCGGAAGCAACACGATTCAACACGAGGCAGTTAAACTATGAATTAACAAAGAGTCGTGTTAAATCGTGTTGCTTCCGAACCTTTGTGTGACCGGGGCCTTACACCAATGGCCATCGCCTAATACGCCAATTTTGTGAACACTGAAACACGTCGTATCGTGCACGACAGGGTACTTTATACTAGAGACTTAATCAGGTACCAAGTGCCTCACCGTGAGACGACGTATTAGAGCGTGTTTCAATGTTTGCAAAATTGGTCGTAAGGTCGTACAACTAGAAATCGTATAGTGTGCGGTGGTCTTTGGGCTAAAGGTTTGTTCACAGCCTTGTACTTATAGCCAATATCTTCGAAGCGTTCATGATTATTTGAAAGAAGCTCGTGAGTACAGAAAAAACGCCTTTAAGCATCTTCTGTCCTTCTTTCTTTAATTACCGAGCGTCTTTGAAATTTCATTATGGAGCTTAAGCAAAGAAGACGGAAGGGCCGATCAGGACGTTATTTCTCAAGCGCGTTGAAATCTAGCGGGCGATCTCAACCTTAAGACCCGGTCACATAGGACCCCGGAAGCAACACGATTCACCCCGACTGTTTCTTAATTCGCAGTTAACTGCCTCAGAACAACGAGTCGGGGTGAATCGTGTTGCTTCTGGGGTCCTATGTGACCGGGGCCTTAACGGCCCGCTAGATTTTCCCGCGCTTGAGAAATAATGTCCAGATCGGCCCTTCCGTCTTTTTTGCTTAAGCTCCGTAATCATCTCTAGTCAGACGTTGCCTATAGATAGAAAGGTGTCATCGAGCATTTACATATCCAACGTAAACCCAACGTACACCCAGCGGAAATTGTAAAGAGTACTATGCGCAGAAATTTAAAAAAAAAGTGACACGCCTTGCAAACGAAACGATTTCAGCGTTGGTCAATCATGATATTATCCGCTGTATACGTTAGATGTACGATGGATATTCACGCTCGTGTCTGATTATCCAAGTTGTTACTATGTCATTAAATTACGACTATGGTATCTTTCTAAAACCTTTAAATTTGTTTATCTTGGTTGAAATCTTCGGTAAGATATACGTCACTCATAAGAAAAATACAGATTGACATTTGACACTCTGACAATACCTCATTTAGTGGTAATTACAAATGACACACTTGTTCAAATCGTATGGTACCTTCTTATGTTTCTATTCACGGGAAGCCTATATGAATTAAGTGTTAGCTTTAATGCAATAATTTGAAAGAAAAAGCCTAACAATCATTGTTTTTCATGCCCTAACGTTTTGACCCCTCCCACTGACTAAATCCATAACTTATCAATGATCTTTCTCGTCAAAACCCCCCATGTTTTGTAAAAGAAAACAAATGACCATAAAATAATCACTGCATGATTCTTGTCTCGTGTCTCACTAATGTCCAATCCCGTTGGTCCCGAATGCCCAAGGTCTAGATCTGTTTTCCATGGAAACTTTGAAATGCATGGAATTAGCATTGGCATGATACGTTATAAACTTCACAATGTCTTTCGTGTTTGTCTACTGATACTGTTTACAGTTTTTTGCAAACATTTTACGTCCACTTTGAGTTTCTTTGGACTTTATTAGTTTCATTTTCTGCAATGAAATCCGGAATTGAATGAATCAGTCTTTAATATTTCAAATTTGATCAAACTCACGAAGATAATTTTTTAAGTCTTCTGGAATGAACAATTATTTTATTTTGAATATACAATACAATGAGTCGCACTCTGTGGAATGGTAATGTTATAACCGTAATATAAACAAAATTGATAATGATATTACCAAAGCGTACATTGCTATAATGTTTCTTATTATCCTTGTTAATAGTGGAATCCTGCAGGCCTGATTTTACGTTTAAAGATTCTATCTGGCAATTATTTTTGGAAATACCAAATCAATCGTTGAAAATGTGTTCTTAGAGTTTTGCAAGGATTGTATTAATAAATCATGAATTTTACTCTGTGATTTGTGGGTACATTCCGGTCAACTTTAAGAGACGTAACAATTCAAACATATCGATAAATATTATGTCCACATGCATGGATGTAATCATTGGGTGTCTTGGTCGATCTGTTATGCCTAATGGTATGTTATGGGGCATGCTTCTTGAAACCGTCACGAATCCAAATCCAATGTTTATTGCAAATTGAGTCAATTATAAATGCCTAAAAAATATGGCTAATTCGAATAGTTAGGCAAGTATTTGCTCAAGAGCATTAGAAAAAGAAAAGAAAAGAAAAAAAAAAGGACAGCTTGGTGAAACACCACCCTGGTGGCACAGACTACTACCACAGACTGGAATCGGATGACAATCCTGTGACGTTTTCATAAAGAAACCCCCGGGCCTTGGTGCATGAGGTGTATGACTGGTTAGATATTCCCAAACTCCTGTATACTAACATTGCACTTTGTCCTTCCCTTTTCCCAATCCCCTTTTTCTCGGAATCACCACCCGGTCTCTTTACCTGCCTGCTTTTCTGTCAATCAATGTGTTTCTTGGCCAATGTCTTTACTGGCATCTTTGTTTCTCTCTCCCTCTCTCCCTCTTCTCACGTGTCTCTTCATTTCCCAAATCACCATCCACTTGTCGGTGTATCTTCTTGTCCCATCACATCTCTCCTCTCTTGTCAATTCCTTCTCTGGTTGTGTTCTGTTTCCTGTCCGTCAATATCAATTGACACGTCTCTTGTTGTCTCTTCGTCCAATCTTTTCAAGTCACCGTGTTTGTTCTTCATTTCCCGCCAATTTCTCTTTCAATTTGTACGTTCATGTCTTCATGTCCGTTTCATCCAAACACATGCCGATCTCTGTGGTCATTCTGATACCCAATGTCATGTTCTATCTGTCCGTCTATGTCACTATCACTTTGTCCTCATCTTCCGTGTTCCCCTCCATCTGTCCTTCAAACCATCTCCACCATCATCCTCCTCCTTTACTCGTTCGTTGATGCGGCAATAATCGGGTTGCATCTTTGCCAGTAGCGTCATCCGCGATCTCATCTACTACGAGTACATGGACTGGGGAGGCGGTGAAGGCAACGTCTTCACGCTCAAGGACAGCCTGCAGGACATCTTGACGGACCACCAATGGGTGGCGCCCTGTATTACCACTCTAAAGATGGCGGATGAAGCGGGGATGGATGCTTGGTTCTACATGTTCCCACACAGGCCAAGGAAGAGCCCCTATCCTCGTTGGGCAGGTAAGACCCGAGTCACGTAGAAGCCTCGATAGAACACGATTCAACAGACACGATATAATCTTGCTCCGAAAAATTACGTCGAGCGTCAATTCAATACTCCTTTGGAATGCAAATCGGAACCGGCATGTGATTATTGTGGCCGCCCAGTTAAATAAACGGCGCATAAATTAATTTTACCATGGCCCACTTTATTTCACGGAAATTATTTATATCGTGTTAACAGGACTCTTTGTTCAGCTAAGAGTGGATTTCCAATGGACAAAGAGTCGTGGTGATTCGTATTCAGTCGGGGCTTCTACTTGACTGGGGTATAAGGTACATCATAAACACATAGGCCAGTATTACGATAGCAAGGTTTAACTTTGCCCAGGTCATTAGTTAAACTTTTGAAAGAATGGATGTAACCATAATGGCTTAGTCCTGGGCAAAGTTAAAGCTCGTTATCAGAATACGGACCATAACCTTCAGAGATCGGGGTCACGTTACATTAACCTTCTTAATGAGAAATTTACAATCAATATAGAAATTAGTCGTAAAACGACAATGGCGTAAATCAGCCAATTGGCAATGAGACCCAGACAAGCACTGTGTAACGCTTTGAAGCGTATAAATCCGAAGTCCATGACCTGTGGTCAGATTGGTGATTGCAGATTAGAGAGTCTGTTTATGAAAAAAAAATGTTTTAGTTTAGTGTCTGAAAAGTTCTTATGGTGTGTAATCCTTTAGTTTGCACACAAAAGAGCACCTCCCATAGATATGTTCAGTATTTTACATTGGTAACTTTCCAGTCGTACCTTTCCTAAGATTACAGACAAAAAACGAAGATTATTTCACTCTTCCTAATATGTATTCCTATTCACAGATATAATCGTAATTAAGGTCAGAGTAGCCCGTAAATAACAAAGTTTTGATGAGCATAATTGCCTCTCTCTACTTCGTGACACCGTTTCCTTTGTCTAACCAAGAGGGCGCAGTGTAACTACACTTCCCTCTCCACGTTGAGCTATTCAATTGTACACAAACGTGACTGTTAGCAAAACAAGTGTTAGTTTTTATGAAAACAACAATATGCTGATTTTTTATTCATACGTGATACATACTCTTCCCCCATACCTTAGGCCAAGATTGATGGATGTAAAATTTATCCTGTTTATTATAATGTTTGATCTCTACGTCAGACATAAGGTGCATTTTACATTCTAGCCGAGATCCCTATGTCTCCACTCCCCCTCGTAACCAACGTCTTTGTCGATGTTTTCATCGAGAAAATGTTGATTTGAATGGGTTTAGATTTTTATTTTTATTTTATTTATCCATGATTTTTTTCTTTAAAAAAATCCATATGAGTATTTTTTTCATTCTGATGATAATCTTTATTTGACTGGGCGCCACATAGATACGCCGATCCAACTAATCGGGAAAGTAAAAGATTGATACAGGGTATTTCCTACCCTGTGGATGGTTCTAGGTCCAAGCCCTAATTTTTGTCTTTTCATGTAGACTTCGTCCCCATTTTCTCTCTTCTTCTGGAGTAAATATACAAATTTCTAAGATGACACATCGTAAAACCCAATTATTTCTCTCCTTATCTTTTCTTCTGACTCAAAGTGCAGTTCACCTTGAATAGCTACCCTATGTCTTCGGGGGACCCGTGACCAACGTCTCTGTAGGAGCCTTCACGAAGCTGTACAAACCCAAACGGGTGTTACTTTACCATTCTGGTGTTGTCCTTATATAGATTCCTGCTGAACACCAGCGTTTTTTCAGTGTTCTCTTTTCTTCTGGCGTAAATATTCAAATCCAAATGAAACACATCGTAAAACCCAATCTCTCTGCTTATTTCCAGGCGCAGTTCACCTAGAAGAGCTACCATATGTGTTTGGGGCACCCGTAACCAACGTCTCTGTAGGCGCCTTCACGGAGCTGTACAATTCAGCCGAGGCAGCGCTTTCATTGGCGACGATGAATTACTGGAGTAATTTTGCTAAGAGTGGGTGCGTATCTCATCACTATGAACAGAAGAATCAAATGATTTTAGACAAAGTAAACGACTCAATTCAAGCCTTCATAATAGCTTTATGGACATACAAGAAAGTAACTCCCCCATTCATTTTATGAAGCCTAATTGACATTTTATTTGCAGAATAGAATGGAGTGGAACTCGTTTGTGTTTTTATAGCTATTTTGAACGCTTGAAGGGAATTGTTTACTTTATCCAAATGCTTTGTCCCTTTTGCTCACAGTGCATTATTCAGAGATGCCGACCATTACAGAATGCTTATTTAATCAGAATTTAATTTGCAGTTTGCCAAACCATTGAACAAAATATTTTATCACAGATACATTGTGATGAAACAACCTTTTATTCTGTCATTCTTTTACTAATCAAGAAACCATTACAAAAACGAGTGTGCAACCGATGTGCGCATCTAAGGACGTTAGTTGCGCAATCGTTTTCTGCCGTTTACAAGCCTCTGCCAAACAAAATTGATAACACTAATGACTTATCGTCACCGTTTTCACAAAATGACGGTAGACAAAATGCAGAAATGTTACATAACGAGGAAGAATTCTCGATATCAAAACAGTTCAATTCACATCCTTTTGAAGCAAATCTCAATAAAACAGTAACTTCCAGCAACATGATGGTTTCAGACAATGATTCTGTCACCTCATGAAGTCAAACAAAGCCTTGGAAGAACAAGCTCTCCAAAACTTTGTGTAACTATATCGTGAATGCACCAAAAGCGACAAATAATTTCTCAAACATTCTAGATGATTTCCGCAGCACGGGAGTGGTGTAAATGTTGACATTCATTGAGTTCTAGCTGTCCGCAAACGATCTAATCTTAAAGCATAAAACATGCTTCTTGAACTGGATAGTTCCTTAAAGCCCATGTACAGATTTGGTAAAGATGAAGAAATGTGAATTTTGGGGATCTTTATGATGACATGTAATTCTTATACATATGTTGAGACCAGAGCACATTTTTTTACGAACTGATTCTTTTACAAATTTGAATTTGACCGTTGAATCATATTTAGCGCGCTCTCTTGGTTATAGCATTATTTTGCTTGTTATCGAGCATATAACAAGTTATTTCCGAGATTTGACTTTGGAACGATATAGAGATATACTCAAAATTTAAGTTCTGAAATTTTCATCCAATTCTGAGCATGGCAATTTGTCCTTTATCACGAAAGAAAATATTGAAATAGTGTGGTGCAGCACCACGCTATTTTAATTTGCACATTTTAGGTAATAGCTTTTCCCAAACTCGTTCATCTTTCGCACAATTTTTTGTGCAATATGTTCATGATACTATATTTCATTTCATATAGATTTGAAGACAAATTCTGGCGATAAAAATATTCGCTTTTACCAAAACTGTACTTGGGTTTTAACAAATGTTTGATAAGAAATTTGCAATCAAGGTAGAGAAAAGAAAAAAAAGCGCTGGTTTTATCTTGGATTTTTTTTTATCCCATTCTATCCTAAAGGTTTGTTTACAGTTTTGAATTTCCATGACTCCTTTTCCTTGATGTGAAGTTTGCATCTTCCTGTTTTCATCAACTGGCAATTGATATTTAACAAATATATAGACAACAACAGTAAACACGCTTTTGAAATCCGTCACATTTGATTTCCATTTTCTTCAGTTGCGTGTGCCTTTTGCTCGCTGACAAGGATTTAATTCTTTATTTTCACAGAAATCCAAATACTCCGAGAGCGCAGAGCGCAACTGATATCCACCGTAACTTCGTCGTCCAATTCAACTTCGAAACGATGGAAGACTGGCCTCGATACACGGTCGGTCGGCAGCAGATGATCTACCTCGCTTCGAACCCTAAAGCAAAAGACTTCTACCGCGTGCATAAGATAAGCATGTGGGAAACACTCGTGCCGAAACTAGAGCAGAAATTCGCCTTCGAACCGACAGTTAACAAAAACCCCTTCCTTCCAGGACCGCAGATAAACCCGGGTGTGGGACAAGTGACAGGTTCGATGACGTCAGCTATCATGCCAGTGACGTCACCAGTTTCACCTGTGACGTCACCTTTCGAAACGGATATGGATAATGTAGTTCCAGGTGCGGATTTGACCCCGTCCGGAACGGAAACGAACAATGCACTGGAGACGGATCAGCAAGAAAAGAAAGGTTTCTTAGTGGAGCTTAGTATGGTGATTGCTATTGGAGGCTTACTTCTCCTCCTCAACCTAATCATTCTCGGGGCCATATATTACTTGCGCGACAAGAGGAAAATTGAAAAGCGGTTAGCCATGAAGTATTTGGCCTCCCAGTCGGAGGAGAAGAAGCGCACCAGTCTACACCCACAGACCACACCGGATAGCGGAATCGGCATACCAGTCGCACTGAACCTTAACCAACAATCTGGTCACCATCACGGTAGTAACCACCACCGCCACGCACCGCCACCAGCGCCCTCACGCGCCGCAGGCACGAGCGATCGTAACCATGGCAACGGGGGAAATAGGGACTATTCTTCGCTAAAGTATAATCGCTCGCCGCAGCATTTTGTTGGCGCGATCAGGAGAAATTCTGCCGGGGAGGTGGAGTTTGAGGTATAGAATTAGTCGGAAAGTAGGTAGATAATTGTTACATTTATACGAAAGAGCAGATCGCGGACAAGACAGTTTGCGATCTGTGGAAAGATATTATGCAGGAAAGATGGTGGCGCAGAGCTGATGCAAGTAAGACCAACATGGTATTTCTGACCTCCGTGTAATGGATTCATGGTCTCACTTACGGACAGCATCAGTGGTGAAAGCGTCGAAGCCATTGAGTAGCTGTAAACAGCATTGCGGCGTTCATCCATTTATACTCGGCCCCCTTGTTGCATGCCTCTGTCATTCCGCAAGCAAATCAAGCAACGGATATTGAGCGTCTGCGACTGCACACATGACCTCGATGATTGTGACGACGCGTCGTCTACAAGGGCGCTGATTGGATGCTAACCCTCCGATGACATCCGGTGTTACAGATTTTTTTAATTAATAGTATAAGGTTGAAAATCCGTTCGCAGGTTTGTTTTAATGTCTACGGCAGGTTCATTCCGGATACTTAAACCATAGCAATGTACCAGTGGACGTCAACAAGCCGACCGATATGTCACGTGCTTAGATGCCAACGGAGTAAGAACAGTTCAACGATATTGTGGATATATCCAGTGTGCCGTAGAGACTTTGCGATGGTGAAACAATAGCATGGTGATTACCCAGTGAGCAGATGAAAAAGCGTATTGAGTGGTGTTTACACATCCCCGAGTGCATCTCCGGTGGCCAGGACATGGACATGAGATTCTTATGTCTCCCATGGGAGACCATTGACCAACAAGGTTACTTTCTCTCAGGAAACGGGAGATTTTGCCGTTTGAAAATGTATTGGACCAAAGTGTTTATGGCAGTAATGTATCGCGGTGTCGGGGATTGAGGATTCGAGGCTGCTCTATGGCCAAAAACCCAAGACATTAAGCCGGGAGATTGGCATTTCACAGTGAGATATTTTTTTGCGACCGTTCACACACGATTTGAGCCGAAGGATCCCCCGGTCTCTGGTGAGATGTGTGTACAGATTATTTATCTGCGACATCGACAAAGCATAAACGGTCACTAGCTGAATGATGCCCTAATAAAAGTTACGTAGTAGCCGGATATTTCGGTGACTGGACGAACATAGCTAAAGAACCCTGGCCGCAGGATGGCCAATTCAATTTATTTATGGAATTCTGATCGTATCAGAAAAGGGATTCGGATCAATATTTCACGAGAGACCTGACATGGGGCTCCGTGACATAAAGCTTTCCAATCGATCCTACGATAAATATCAATCGTAAGTCTATGGGAAACCATGTACTGAAGATTTGCAAATGATCGCAATCTCTTTAATGTCACAGGCCCGAGAAGCACAATCATGAAGACGGATGGAACACGAAAATAACCGAATTCGAAAGACAAATATGAAAATATAGCACTAGAAAATTGGTTGAGGCTTCTTAATATTTTTATACGTAAAATAATACTAATATAATCACACTAACCGGAATTGGAAACGCTATTAAGAAGTACATTATAACAATGCGTTTTTCTATTTAAAGTACTTGTTTTGTTAACAATGTTTGAGAGAAATAGCAATTTGTGAGACTTTTAATATCCAGGAATGATCAAAGAAATCAAGTCACGAAGAAAGTAGAGTCATATAGCTCACGTTGTAAATGTTACAAGCAATTTTTACACGAAATAAAACTGTTGTAGTTCAGTGACAGGAAGATTTTATTGAACAATTTGGGAGGTTTTCACGTAAGTGTCTACGGTGGTGAGCTATTGTGTTTCAATAATACATTGTTTCACCAAAGCTTTATGTGACGATACTGTTCCAAGGAGTTTCCGAGGATCTAGGAGCTAAAAATTTTGCTCAGCTCTGAAAGTTCAAGAGATATTCTAAACCAATGATAATTTGATGATTATCAGTTCACACTTTGGTTTAAGCATTGGAATAAGGCAGACGGATTTATAACGGTCGGATTTTAATTAGCGATTAGGTTATGGAATTTAGCTTGAAGCTAAAAGGTAAAAAAAAATGGAGTTGGAGTTGGAAAGCTTTAAACGGCATCTGAAATTCTAAAACTTCATATATTTTGCGTAATCTTTCCCCAGCTTTTGATGACTTAAAGGCTTCCGAGACCTGCATTTTGGTATACTCTGTGCTTTTAACCCTTTATTTTGAAACAGTTAGCCAGTGAAATGTTTTCTATATTCATTAATGTATTATTTACGAGGTATGGAACTTACCCTACGCGTTTTGATAAATAATTATTATTGTCAGAGTTTGCATTACTTGTGTAAGCTTAAAACTATGTTTATAATTCTCATTATAATATTGCTTATATTCTATTTCAGTGTCATTCCTTTTTGGGCTTTTTTTCAAAAGATAGAAAATGGCGTGTATTTATTTATATGTGGCCTAATTAGTAGCATGGTCAGCTGAAAGTTGTTACGTGGCGCAAAATGAGAGGGCGCTATTGAGAACACCCACAAATGTGCCGAATTTGCGACGTCCAATTCTGATCATGTGGCCATTTCGTTTTTTGAATGCTCAGCAACATTTCTATTCTGTTTCGTTCTAAGTCGTTCTAATGAAGAGAAAAAGTGTCGCATGAATGGGAGAATAAACGCCATTTTTGTTTCTTAAAGACATTGGTCATTGATGTCGCTACTCGCTCTATTGATTGAGGGATTGGAAATTTATTAACTCGAACTTCTTGGACATTTTTTTTTATTACACTGGGTGACTTCAAGTACGGTGTTCGGTGTTGGTGTTGGTGTTGAGAGAGCAAAACGGTCTGTAAACCGAGCTCAAACACCAATGGTCAGTTTACAGAAGTGATACAGAAACGACTGGAAATACATCAGAATCTTGCGAGGTCTACCACAAACACCGACAGACTTCAAGTTTGTTGTTGAGGCTGGTGTTAGTTTTGCTGCAACACCAACACCAGCGTTCAACACCGTACTTGAAGTCACCCATCGAGTTGCTATGCATGGAAGTGAGGCCATCTACGTTTCATTTTCAGCAATGAATAAATAAGCACATTCATTATTATCTCAATACTGCAATTGCTACAATGAGGAAGGGCGCCAGCTTCAATCCCAGAGAATTCCAAAGCGCAATGTTGTATCCACAATGGCAAAACTATTTTGACCAAAATGATTATGACCAAATCAAGTACCATTCCCTTGCCATACTAATGCCCCGGTCACATAGGACCCCGGAAGCAACACGATTCACCCCAACTCCTTGTTCTGAGGCAGTTAACTGTGAATTAACAAAGAGTCGGGGTGAATCGTGTTGCTTCCGGGGAGCCTTTGTATTGATTGTCTGTCTATTGTTCATGAACTCGAAAAGACGCCCCATAAACGTTGACATACAGAGGGCACACTCTTGACCGATGTTGATATGGTTCGATTGGAGACTGACCTACGAACGCTTTCGCATCAGCTAAGTGTCTTTCCTCCGTATCTTTGCGTTCACGGTCGATTGGCAGACCCTGGCTGTAAACGCGAAGGTGTAATTGAGCTTTGGCACTCCATGTGAAGAGGTATCTTTATTTACGCCCTTGTCGAAAACGGCTTTAGACGTATACATTGTGAAGAAGCTATAATGGATATTAAAGCTGTAGCATGATAACAAGAAAAATGCACACGATGCGCGTTTATCCACGCAATATCTGCACTTTTTAATTCTGAAATCTGAAATGGACCAAATTCATATTGAATGACGACGCGTTAAAGAATTGTATTCTATGTGCATCACATATTACTTTGTAACAACTGCGGGATGGATAATATTATTCAATTGTTTAAATCTTTCAAAGTTTGAAAGAATCACATGATGGATTTATGATTTCAAAACAATATATTTCTCAGATATTTTGTTTATGTTGTATATTTTATCATTGCTAAGTCATATCTGTTTTATGTGCGATTATCATGTCAAGTGTTTATGCTATCGCCGTGAAAGTTGCAAATTATCGAGTGCGAACATAACGTCAACTTTAAGTCTTTTTCGTCAATATCATAAGTTATAAGTCAATTTATTTTTGCAAAATTTTTGCAATTTTCTTTGCAGAACTTGGAAATAAATAGGCAAGCTTATTAATAGATTCAAATCTTATGCACGCTTCTTACCAACGGACGTCATTCAATGGTATCCCTTAAACCGGTCAGCAAAATGTTAACTACAATAAGTGGAATCCAGTTTGCAATTATCACTTATTCGCTTGTCGGGCAAGCCTCCGGCAAACTTTTGGGTGGTCAAGAACAACCTTCATTTATAAAGTCTTTAATATTAGATTTTGCATAATTTATACACACGCCTATTATCAGCCAAAAGGCAGGGAGGCACTCTAAAGCTCAACATGTTTTCTTTTTCTTTGAAAAATCGCTCTTGATTTAAAACACAATTCTGCGGCACACAGGCCCGGGTAATTCTAGCCTTTTTTTTAATTATCTGAATTTATTAATATTTCAGGCCGACTATCATTAGTGCGTGAGTGTGTTCGTGAGTGTGTGCGTGGGTGCATGCGTGTGTGTGCGTTTATGCATTTATGCCTTTTGTGTTTTTGTGTTTTTTTCACTTACAAGTAAGAACAGTGGCACCGGGACGTCTTTCTTATGCGGTAAAGTTTTGAAGTGGCCAGCTATTGTCGTCAAACAATGGCTGGCAACTGTAAAACTTTGATGGCTGTTCGGCGCCACTTTCTATTTTGATGCTTGTGTGCCTGTCTGTGTACGTAGGTTTGAGCTGATGTGTATATTGATTTCATATGTGTAGGTGTGTGTGTGTGTGTGTGTGTGTTTGTTTATGTGTGTGTTTATGTATTGTAAATTTCAATCGTCTAGGCAAAAAGTATAAAAATGAAACAGTACAAAAGATAGGGAGAGAAAAAAGAGGAGAGACCGATATGATAAATGAAGCTGGTCGTTAAGGAAGCTATAAGGAGAAAAACATTATGCGAAACAAAGTCATGTAATAAATTGATGATTTATTCTTGTCGTCTTTCTCTATGCATAACATTCGTCTGTTCTGGAGCTAGAAAGACGTTAACTCATTTTTAGGGGGTATGGAGTTATTGATATCAGCTTGTTCGTCTCATTCGCAATGAGGTTATAATTCTGTAATTATATACATCTAGAGATATACTTTTGAACCCAAAAGGAGGCCATATGAATGTTAAGTTTCTGAGGTAGAAGATCGTTAAGCCTGGAAATATGAGCCAAACGGGCGGGAACCCTCAAAATTGGGTAAAACATTTATAGATCTATGTATGATTTGGTAAATTTTGGCACAAATTTGGCACAAATTTGGCACAAATCGAGGGTGTTTATTGTAAATCTCAAAATATTTTAGATATTAACACGAAAATTTACCACGAATATCGCGCAATTGCCAAAATGAGTTAACGCTCTTTTATTTCCAACAGACGCATCTACCTTTCAAATTTGTGATATAATTCTGCATTCGTATCTATGACGACAAATAGCAAATAACCAGAAAAAATATGTAAAACCCGACATACAAATTATTTATTAATGCATGTTCCATTATTAGTTTGAGTTGGATATTTGAGTAGAATATTTGTGTTGTTCCCCTTATCATCACTATCGCTGTATTCTGTTATTTTGTTTGTCATGGGGCGGTTTGATGAATTCGTAATGGAACTTAGTTATTTATCATAGCGTGGTCATTAGAATACGAAATGGATATGTTACAGAAAGGTGATCAATCATTCTCCCTTTTGTGAAAAATTTGAATGCCATCATAATCCATGGATTTCCTTTGTTTGAAGAATGAGCAGACATGGCGCATTTTCAAATAAAAAGAAAATGATGTGTGATATAATATGTTGTATGGATTTTCTTTTACTGTCATTTATCCAAGAATACTTCATCAGTGGCACATTTCTATCTGAATACATAATCCCTTTTCCATTTGCGACGAATATGTGTTTTTGACGGGATTAAAAAAAGGGAGGGGGGGGGGGGACGCACATGGAAGAGAATATGCCAAATGATTTTCATATAATTATTCAATTTTGAGGGAACGCAAATTTGACGAAAATCTGTGCTTTACTTTTGCATTATTCACAGTTCGACTGGTGTATTTAGAATGTATGAAAGTGTTTTATATGTCGTATCATGATTGGCTATAAGGGCATGAAGAAAGCATTTACACTTTTTAAAAACCCAGGGTGTTGAATTTAACACTGACTACAAGGATTCGTAAATGTGTAACACCAAAACATGTGACAATAAAAGAGATGAATGGAAATGATATCAGTGGTGTTATATTTAATATATTTCGATATTTCCCTTTAGTTTTATACTACAGTAGTTTTAGCTCTAAAACTTCAGGTGCCAAATACACCCTAATTTTGAAGTGTACATTTGAAGTTATACCTCAGCAGAAATACCAACCGTTGCGGAATATGCATGAGGGAATAAACTAAAATGCTATCAACACAACAGCTGAACAAAAGTGATAGAAAACACGATGTCAATAGCCATACTCTCAGACATGAAAACATTGACTACGTGCAAATACGATTGTTCATATCAGAGGGCACGATGGGTGGTTTTCTAGTACGGAAATGATTTCGCGCAGGGCAAACAATGCGCGCACTGGGTATGTACTAGAAAATATCCCGGCATGCTCCCTGATATGATTAACCGTAAAGGCACGTATTGGCGAGTTTACTAAAATATGCAAATTGTATGCATACCCCTAACACAAAGGTTGTTCTTGACAACCAAAAAGCTTGCCCGAGACAAGTAATGTTGGCAAACTGGAATTCATATTTTGTAATGGATTGTAATCAACCGGTTTAAGGAATGACACACAAGTACGTTCGTTGTCCAGAAACACGCATGAAGTTTCAAACATATTAGTGAACCCGCCTATTCATATAAAATAATCCTCATCCGTAATCATGAACGGTTGGCATATCTGCATCTGGGAAAAGTACGAAAGGTACGGCTGGTCAGAAAATTAATAACCTCTCACGCTCGTTTTCTAGAACACACACTTGTAGTTGTATGTCTTCATTTACAAAAAAAAAAATATTATTGTTTGGTTTCGTGATTGATTTAAAATTTATTCAATCAGAAAAAAGGTCAATCAGGTTTCCAATTATTTGATATTTCAATATTTATTTGAGTATCGCAGAACTTGCGAACTGGGTTCAATTACACGAAGTGTTCTCAACTATCCTCTTCTTGCTTCGACGTCTTAACATATTGTACCAACCTTTTAACATAGACGTATTAACGTAAGTGTATATAATATGTTAAGAGGGTGGTACAAGAAGTTGAGGCGTCATAGCAAATAGAGGATAGCTCAGACCATTTCATGCAATTTATTGGTCCCTGATGTTTAATGATATACATTGCTGAGCAATACACGTGTGTTTGAAATTTGTGTTTGTATGATGTAAACATGAGTATGTATGTATGCATTGGATTATCAATAAATTATTACAATTGTTATTAAAAATGTATCACTCTTGTGCTTTTGTGTTGGTCGGTTTCAGTCTATTAAATTACCGGCAATAAAATTTCCATGTTTAACCGCATTTTTTGGGATATATCTACGGATTTTAAAAGTTTTTATAGGACGGTTTTATTATGCAACACGGAGCGAATCTGTCCCGAAATTATAGGGCATGTAACATAAAATATGCAATTAAACTAACGATAAATATAAATCATAAGTCTATGGAAAAAATTATACTGAACATATTCGATTGATTGAAAAATCAATCTCTTTATGTTACGGGCCCCGAAAAAGGCTGAGCTAAAAATTCATCATGATTGTAAAAAATAAATATTGAAACGTGACGTTTCCGCGACTTGACAGCTTCACAGAATCAAGGGTAGGGAAACAAAATTAGTTGGGCAAATACCTCTACAATTTTATTGAGCATAAGTTGATTCATTTTAAAATGATTTCTTTTGTATTTTAGAAATATTTCCCAACTATTTAGCACGTCCAACTCATTTGATAGGCAAAATATGATTAATCCATATTCCACCCACTCAGAGTTCAGCTGCCGTAAACTTCTTCAGGGCCCCGTAACATAAAGATTTCCAATCCCGCGTACGACTTCTACTAATCGCAAGTCTATGGGAAATCATGTAATAAAATTTGCGAGTGATCGCTAAATTGATTGTATCTCTTTTATGTTATGGGGGCATGGGAGGTGTTTCACCAAGATAAGAAAGACCTTACGCACGACTTTACGTTCGACTGGTACCCCTTCTTTTCATGGTTCACATTATTACGCGCATTCATTTCAGCGCAAGAACTGATACCAGTCGAACGTAAAGTCGTGCGTAACTTTAAGAACGACTTGGTGAAACACCTCCCTGGTCTGGTCTACTAATTTAAGTCGAATGGAGCGAAAAATATTGTAACTGAATGTTCCCATTAAAAGCTAAATTCTTTGCGCTAAATATCTGCACAGTACGTCGTTCATGAAATTTGAATGACACTCCAGAATCGCAGAAATGCATGCGAAAGACGCTTAGCTTACGGACATCTTCTACGTCGGCCCAACATCGTTCCTTCGTGTATCTGCGTTCACAAAGCAAGTTTCAAATATCATAAGCGCTGGACGACGATATCTATAGACCCCAAAGTGTGAATGAGTTTTCACGCAGAACTTTGAGAAATGTCAAGGATGCTGTTTTGCAAAATAAGATCTGAAAACGTTCAAAATTACGTATTTTTTCAACCATCAAAATTAATGAAGTGTAACTCTTTCTTCTATCTGGTATTCAAACATGTACCTAATTAAATACAAACGTGGGAGAGCAATGTAATTAGATAATGCGTTCGAGAGCGTTGACCAAATTTCACTTAAAACAATTAAGGCGGTGTTTCACCAAATCATACTTGAAGTTTAGATCACCTTTATGAACGGAAGAAGTATGTGTATCACTCATCACACTTCCATTCTTTTAGCACGTGAACCGATACGAGTCGTTCTTAAAGTCATGGTGAACCAATACCCATGTTGTTTACCGTGTTGCTGTATCTTTTCGATGTAGTATGGTGTAAATTATTCTCAGTGGACATCGTATTTTCCTTTAATGTTAATTGTATTACTTTAATAGGTTAGGTACGATGTGTTAAGCCCCGGTCACATAGGACCCCGGAAGCAACACGATTCACCCCGACTC
>BQKZ01004012.1:6053-17097 GCA_036244855.1 Temnopleurus reevesii
GAATCAAAATGCCCAGTAAATAGCATCCGTCTTGCTAGGCGTTCTCAACAAAATAAACCCAAGAAGTTGGCGGAGTACAGCTAGTCTGCATATGCCGACTCAACCAAGACAAGACAAGACAAGACAATCCTGTGTGCCCGCAAATTAATATGAATATTGTTAAATCACCCCAATCTGGAAGATTAACACAAAACCAGGGTTGTGTTTCATAAAGCTGTGCGTTCTTTACGCACGAATGTACGAAAGACTGATGACCATTTCTCGCACTCGATGATGACTACTGGCGCTAAATCGCACCGAAGAAAGGTCACCAGTCGATCGAACAGCCGTGCGCAGATCTACGCAAAACTTTATGAAACAAAACCCCCGGTCGCATTCTTAACAACCTGATGATTTCATAAACACAAGTATATTTATTAATGTTACCCTACCATTTTCTCTCCTGACCAGGATACACGTTGGACATCCCTGACACCGTGATGGGTATTACTCTGTTAGCTGGTGGGACAAGTGTCCCTGATGCCATCGCTAGTATGCTCGTAGCAAGAGACGGTAAGTGTGTCATGCTTGGGAGCACAAATACGAAATGTCTTTTTGCCCCCCCCCCTCACTCCTTGATCAATCTACACTCTGGACATCCCTGACACCGTGATGGGTATTACTCTATTAGCTGGTGGGACAAGTGTCCCTGATGCGATCGCTAGTATGCTCGTAGCAAGGGATGGTAAGTATGTCACGTCTGGGAGCACAAATACGAAATGTCTAATTGTTCCTCCCTCTTGATCAGGGCACACTTTGGACATCCCTGACACCGTGATGGGTATCACTCTGTTAGCTGGTAGGACCAGTGTCCCCGATGCAATCGCTAGCATGCTGGTAGCAAGAGATGGTAAGTCTTTCATGTTTGGGAGAACAAATACGAGATGTCTTTTTGTTCCTCCCCCTTGATCAGGTAACACATTGGACATCCCTGACACAAAATTGTACTTTTCTCATCAAGTATAATATGGACATTTTGATTCTGCATGCATTTTGGAATGAATTTTGTTGATGTATTGTCTACTTTTTTCGAAAAAGAAGAAAATGTGAAATTCTGTATACAAAGTGAATGGAGAGTTGTCCATGTTGGCAGCCATTTTGTGCCAGTATGTTGCCAATTTAAGGAGCCCATGAGGGGTTTAAATCAAAACTTTGAAAATTCATAACTTTTGAATGGATTGTGAATCAGTCGAGATCGCCAGCAAAGGTCTTCTCTTCACCACCATCGCCATCCTCCTCACCGTCGCTTTCATCCTCCTCGTTTGAAATCCATTTACGTTTTTTGCTACGAAAATACAATTGAACGGCAATTGTCAGTAACCTTTTGAATGTTTCATAATTATTTGTAGTTTGGCAAGCCTCGGACGAGTTTTTTGGTTATCCAGCACTCTTTACTTGAAGAATGTGTAACTACTTTTTTGTATCTACTTCGAAAGCTGGGCTGCGTGCAATATCAAATTCTTATTATATTAGCATTTGCAATTTATTTTGGTTGTTCCGTTTTTCTCCCAAGGTTACGGAGACATGGCCCTGTCCAACATTATCGGCAGTAACATCTTCGAAGTGTTCATCTGCCTCGGTCTTCTCTGGTTCATCTACGGAGTCACCTTCGGGGAGTCGGTCGAGATCGCCAGCGAAGGCCTTCTCTTCACCACCATCGCCCTCCTCCTCACCGTNATTGGTAAGCGTAGATCAAACTTGTATTTAGAACAAGTAATCTACCTCGACCATGCTCCATGAATGATAAGAAAGACCTTCGATAAGAACGACTATACAGGAACGACTGATATCTGTTCCTTTTGTTGAAGATTGATAACTATTATGCGTAGGTAGCACAAGAACCGATACTAGTCGTGCGTAAAGTCGTTCTTAAAGTCGTTCGTAACTCGGGGAAAGATCGCCCTTGGTAGTGTTTCACCAATATTAGAAAGACTTTAAGAACGACTGGTATCAGTTCTTGTGATTAATGATCGACAATATTATGCATATTCAGCGCAGTATCAGTTCTTGTGCTAATTAATGATGGATGATCTCACCGGTATTTTGCACAGTAACTGATATCAGTCGTTCTTAAAGTAGTTTAAAACGACTGCAAAATGCAAAATTTAAGATGCGGACATTTTAATTCTCTCTCTCTCTCTCTCTCTCTCTCTTTTGTTGAAATTCAGATCCTTTGAGGGGGCGCATATATATATAAGCATAGGACTTTATTGGGCCTGGGGTCAGGTTCCATTTTGTCAAATCCTGTGTGTCTGCATACAGATATGAATATTATCAAACCACCCTATAAATCTTAAATATTAACATGATGGGAGGTCTAACGTCTGCGCACCTAAACTTTCAGCTTGAAAAAAAAACACCAAGAAGTAAATGAATATCCTATTCAATTCTAATCTGATATTATCACAAATACCCTACAGAGTATGTGTGAGATATATCTCAGCAAAATAACAATACCACTTTGGATGAAATACACCCCTTTCATTTTTGCAGTTCAAAATATTTGGCATCCTTCTTGGCATCCCATGTACGTAGTTGGTGATTTTCAGGAAACCTGGTGAATTCGTGTACTCAAGTATATTTTTTCATATATTGCCCTTCCGTTTTCTTTCCTGATCAGGCTACACTCTGGACATCCCTGACACCGTGATGGGTATTACTCTGTTAGCTGGTGGAACCAGTGTCCCTGATGCTATCGCGAGTATGCTGGTAGCAAGAGATGGTAAGTCTGCCTGTTATTCAGCTTGCTCGAGACAAAAGACAGAATACAGAGTACAGTTTATTTGAATTCATTCATAAATAAGTATGCTTCAATGATTTTGATCACATCTGGTATTCTGGTATCTGGTATCTGGTATTCGATTCAATTGTTTTTATCATTTTCCGAACAATTGAATTGGTGTTTATGATAAAGCTGCATTGTGAAATTTAATAATAAACATACAGCTGAACCGCAATTGTCAGTAATGTATCATAATTATTTGTATGTTTGGCAAGCCTCGGACGAGTTTGTAGGTTATCTAAGACTAGCAATCTTAGTTGGGGAATGTTTATACATTTATTATCTACTCCGAAAGCTGGTCTTTGTGCAATGTTCGATCATTATTAATAAGTTATTTTCGTCGTTCCGTTTGCTCCCAAGGTTATGGAGACATGGCCCTGTCCAACATCATCGGCAGCAACATCTTCGAAGTGTTCATCTGCCTCGGTCTTCTCTGGTTCATCTAAGGAGTCACCTTCGGGGAGTCGGTCGAGATCGCCAGCGAAGGCCTTCTCTTCACCACCATCGCCCTCCTCCTCACCGTCGCATTCATCCTCCTCGCCATCCACATCAACGGCTGGAAGCTCGACATCAAGATGGGCATCATCTGCGCCTTCGTCTACGTTTTCTTCATTAGCATCGCCGTTGTGTGGGAGCTCGGGCTCATCAGCGGGATTGATGTGCCCGTGTTTTGCCCTGGACCCACGTGATAGTTGCCATGGTGGCAGCTAGCCTCCAACTCAGGCTAGAACAATGACATTTAGCCATCAGCTGCAAGTGACTTACATACACAATATTTTCTATGTATATAGAGATTTGCTTCAGTTGATGAATGTCTAGTGCCAATTTTTTTTGTCCTGGACACACGTGATGGTGACCATGGTTACAATAAACCTCAGGTTCAGACTGTAAACATTGACAGCTTACTCTGTAAAATTCTCCGACGATTTCTTCCTATATTCTGGTCTGTATTTGCTTCCGTGACTGAGCTAAGTAGTTCAGTGCCATTATGAAAAGATAACTGAACGGGAGGAATTGATGAACCGAACTAACGAATTCTAAAGACCAAATTCGCCTGGTAAAGCTTTCGTACATGCACCAATTTTTCCAAGAGATCTTATGTTAAGTCAATGTAAATGATCGATGGTTCGCCGACCATAGTATGGTTCCTCGTCCACTGATCTGAAGTCCTACACCATATGGACAGATATTATTTTGTCAAAACTACTTACTCGCTTTACTGAATCATATATACATGTTATGTTCTTCGTTTTTTAAAAATGTTATTTCACATTGTTTATATCACAAAAAAATGAATGTTTTGTGCACGTTTTAGTGCACCATGAGCAGCATTAATCGAAGAGAGTTGAACAGTGGTCTCACGATGTTTGCACAGCATGAGACAATTCTTCAATTATTCTTCACCACGATGAACCTCTTTAAATCAAATGATAGCATTATTTGTTCACGATGGCATTATTTTCAAAAGTATACACTTTTCAAACGTTGGGCAAGTTATTCGTCACTGGGCAACACATTGTTCACACAACTATTGGTTAACATAATGTCCAACTTATGGTTTAATTTTGCATTTTTAGCAGAAGTTGGGCATTATTAAACTGTTCAGTAATTGTCTAAAATAAATTATGTCCAACTTCATAGTCGAACTTTGCAATCCTACCATAAGTTGGATATTTCTTGCTTATATGTTGTCCAGTGTTAACCTATGCCAAATTTTCTATTACAAGTGTATTGATTCAAATACACGGAAACACAAATATGAAAACACAACACGGCAGGCAATTTCACCGGAAAGAATTCGCAATTCGATACTCTTGGTAGGAAGCATTTTTTAGAGTACAATATATTTTCTTGTGTAACAACGATTACGTTTACTCGTAGAAAAACAAGCTTTATTTGATATGATTTCATAAATTTCTCTAAACACGGTTGAAAGCCAATTTCAGCACATGCTGTTTTTCAATGTTGGTTGAAGAAGTTTCCCTTTTGTTCGATATTGAGAAACAGTTTAATAAAGTTTTCCTGTGCCTCTGTTCGGATTCATTGCTTTTTTGAGGGAATTTTATATTTTGTGACACGTACGCCCAGTCACAAAAGGAAAAATCATGAAAGATGACTATTTCATACATGCACTCTTAAAATTCCGTTTCAAACGAATCAGGAGTGGTTATATACTCCATTTGGGGTCAAAGGTGACTCGGAATGGGGTTCGATTTGACACAGAAATGGTCAGATGTAGCCCGGGAGCGATTACATTATATCTTATTTTGAGTCTTTTGTTTTAATCTAAATATGTGTCAATACTTATTGTTTTCTGATTCATTCTGACGTGATTTTTTTCTGTGAAAGTCCCTGTACAACGGATATACGAATTACAGAAGTTAATGCGTTCATTTATGGAAGGAGATATAAAGCAAACATTTATAAATGAATGAATAGAGACGAATAAAAAAGGTTTAAGTTTTACTATATTATATTTTGCAATGTATTTGCCAATTTGAAATATTATTGAAATGTTCTATGCAATTATCTCGACAAATAATTAATGCGTGTATTTTAATGTACCTTTGGGCAAACAATGTTTTTATTACTGAAATCGAACAGTTTATAGAAATTAGGTTTACAAAATTGGTGAACGGAAGCTGATGGATTGTAGAAAACGATTGCGCATTTGATCTGATATGATATGATTTTTCTACCGTCCACAGGAGAACGTCCACCAATACCGAAAACCCACTATTAGGAATGGTTACGTACGAACAATGTAAAATGTTATCAATGTAATTCCAAAGAAGTATTAAAAGAAAAGTGCAATCTTATAAGATTTCGAAATGTCAAATCAGGCAAGTCATTCTTTGTTAGAATTGTTGGTGTAATTTGAGTGCAATAATTACGTTGCATGCATATTAATATTTTGTGAAATGATTTCAGGTTATGTATATACTTTCAATGAAATATAAAATGTTTATTTAACCGTATCTTATGATACATAATTAGATATTGTTAGATAAATGGAAGCAAGTGCATAATTTGTAACTATACCTCGAACTACATAATTACGATATATATATATATATATATATATATACTTTTTTATATTAATTGTTTCTTCTTAATTTGTCTAAGTGAAGTATTTTATTGAAAGAAATTTAAAAAGAATCTGAATAAAAATAACACAGTATTATTGAAACATTATATTCTTTTTATCCATTAGATGTATTACTATAGACATCATAAAGTATAAACGCTCAAACACACACACAAACACACATACACACGTACACAGAGGTACATAGAGAGAGAGAGAGGGAGAGAGAGAGAGAGAGAGAGAGAGAGAGAGAAAAGAAGAAGAAATTTTGTGCAAGGTAAATCTATCACCTTGAAATTAGACGCTAAATAACACATTTAGTCCAATAAGTCCAATAATTTCGAAAATGTTTTGATTTATTTACAATTTGTATTGCACCTGATTCATATGATGAAGTTAATAAATAACACAATGTAAATACATATTACATTTAACATTTAACGACCAAAGTAATTTTTCCAGGATGGTAGCGAGGGTATAGGAGTCGGGACACAGACATGTATTTGATAAAGTTGTTTTTAGAGGTACGCATGACTCCACGCACGACTGGCGACCCTTTCTCAAGTTCCAAATCAGTGACATGGCGGTTATTTGGGTACCTGTTTCATAACATTGTTCGTAGAAATACGCACAGCTTTGCACGCAACTGGGTGTTTTTCATAAAGCCCCGGTCACATATATAGGACCCCGGAAACGACACGATTCAACGCGACTCTTTGTTAATTCACAGTTAATTGCCTCCGAAAAAAAGAGTCGTGTTGAATCGTGTTGTTCCGGCGTCCTTTGTGACCGGGGCCTAAAGCTACTCGTAGAGGTACGTACGAACCTGCGGACGACTGGTGACCCTTTCTCTGATGCTACCTAATCGATATAGGGGTCATTGCATGCAAGAACGGGTTACCAGAACCCGACAATCTTCAATTGAATTTCATTTCGACCAAATGTGTGCATCATTGAATAGAAGATCCACTTCAGAACTAGAGAGATGTCCATCTTCCAAAATATACATGAGGATAGCTAAAACAAATGTGGCTATTATCATTATGCTTTCTCTCATGAAAAAATATTCAGTTCAGCTGTTGAATCAAATTCTATTTTCCATATCGATCAATAATATCCCGGAAGACTGACCTCTGTGCAACTGTAGATACTTGTTCGGTCCAGTTGCTGTACTCTTCAAATTATTTCAGAAGACAGCAACGATATTCACAAAATCTTATACCCTCTTTTCGTACCAGAATATATAACCATAACAAAGTTTCAACATGAAATACTGAATTAGTTACTGTACATCTTCCCCTTCCCCCCAAACCCATCAACATGATCAATAACATTTATGCCTACAGACTTTGCTTTATAGCATTTAGTCACATCATTTTATACCGAGAAAAACAATAGATATTGATAAAAACGTTCACTTTACAAAATGGCGTAAAATGCATATGATATAGCACACATTCGAGTACTCAAATGAGACATGCCAAATAATTTATACAGCCGTATACACGGTCAGGATAGTGATGCCCCCGGAGGAGGGAATCGTGTCCAAACAGCCCCCGAAGGTATTCCACAGGCGGACATAATTCCCTCATACAAATTAAGGAACTCCTGTCATTAAAAGTTATATGGCAAGTATTCTGGAGACTTATTTGACGAAAGCATTCCTGCAACAGTGCATCGTGTTTTATCATTTCTTTTTATAACACTGCAACACAAACAAGGGACAGCTGAAAAATATGGAATGTTATTAAAGAAACAATGATCTCACATATTAAAATTGCACATATCAAGTGGCATGGAAAATATTTCATAAGATACTGTCCTCTTTGGTACTCTGGACTGAAGGAAATACTCTCTTTAGATTATGTGAAAACTTTTCCTATTCATAAAAAATGGGTATCATTCTTGCAGGAGATCATTTACAAATGAGTAACACACAAGTTTTTATTCATAATTGTTTATTATCTTTTGATCCGATACAATTTGCCAAGAGATATGGATTATCTTAAGTTTTAGGTGTCTGGGTATACTTCGTCCTCGGGTCTATGTGTCCGGTTACTGGTCGTCCTATGTTACCATGTGATCTAGAGGATATTGTTCTTTCTTATTTTTGGTTAAAGAATATGTTTGTGATGTAACTATCGCGGGTCGTTGTGTGTTCGGTTTCATGTAATCATAGTTCGGTAAGTGTCCAAATAGGAATTTTCGTAGGTTTCTGTGTATTCGGTTGTACTTACCCCATTTAGCAACTATCAGAGTATCGGTTCTCCACGGCTAGCGTCAATTTAGATGTCCTGTGGGGTCTGGAAGTCTTCCAAATGTAGTTTTGTAACAGTTTTCTTAGTATCGAAGATCATGTTTCATGAAGTTACGCATGACTCTACGCGCAAACTGGGATCCTTTCCTCCACTCACCTAACGTGACCATCACTAAACAGGAGACTGGTGGCCATGGAGTTAGTAACTGAGAAATGGTCACCAGTCGTGCCTCGAGTCGTGCGTAACTTTAAGTCCGGTGGGTCTAGTGAGTCCAGTGGCGTGTCATGGGTAGCTTTATGAAACACAACCCTGGTGACATTCGGCCTAATGCCCCGGTCACACATGACCCCGGAAGCAACAGTTAACTACCTCCGAACAAAGAGTCGTGTTGAATCGTGTTGCTTCCGGGGCCCTATGTGACCAGGGCTTAAGCATGCTAAGTTGTATAGTTTGGATGTAGTAACAATGAGGGTATGTTGTCATCATTTCGTCCGTGTTTTCACGAAGTGACGGGAGCCAAAGGGTATTGTTGCATTAAGAGAAAGAAATCCCGACATATCGCCAATTCAAGAGACATCCTATCGAACAACTTGTTAATTCTGGAGAAGAACACGTTTCAATGGATTAACTCATTTTGTGTAACGAAACCCTGTGCCTCCCGTCACTCCGTGAAAACACGAACGATTTGTTTGTGGGTTGTCGTGTGTCTCGGTCGAAGTTATCCTAGGTTGGTCTTACATTTGTGGCCATCGTAGGTCCTTGGTCTGTGACCGAGTCCAGTGTCATTTGTCCGAGGGATAGTTATGTCCGGTTGGTAGTCTAGTTTTGTGTCAATCCGGGTTGTAGTTGTCGTAATTGATCCATAACAAGAGTGTAGATTTTATAACAATTTTCTGCGTGACGGCTGCCTTCTGTAAGTGTTGGAGTATATTCGGGGTTGTTATCCATGGTTGGTGCGTAAGTGTCTAGGTGGTATTTGTCCTCTGTGGCAAGTGTCTCATATCTGTGAATACGGATGATTTATCCAAAGTTGGTGTGTCATCCGGATAAACGTTGTGTGCTTTACATTATTTGTCGTCGGTTTGAAAAGGGTCGGGTGTGGTTATTATATTGGGGCCTTGTGAGTAGATGTTTTGCCTTTATGGAACGATATTTATGATTAATCATTATAATAATAATAATAATAATAATAATAATAATAATAATAATAATAATAATAATAATAATAATAATAACAATGTTTTATTTACCCAGGGTAGCCACATTCAGCTGTAAACTAGCTGCACTTCCAGCGGGCCCTACACAACATAAAGTTATTATTACCCTTCTTTCATAAATGCCGAGCGCCTGGCAAGAAGGCAGATGGTCCCATTTCTATAAGTCTTTGGTATATATGACTCGGCCGGGGATCGAACCCACGACCTTCCAATCATAGGGCAGACGCTCTACCACTGAGCTACACATGACCCAAGTCATCTCGATTACGGGAACAATTAGAAATATTCAGTGTTCATGTAAAAATATCCCATAATGATTACTGACTTATTATCCATAATAACATCAATACATATTTTATACTAAAGATCAAGGGGACTTACAACCGATTTGATATCATTAAAAAAAAATCGATATATAATATACACAATAAGTAATTATGGTGCAATATTGTGCCCTTAGCCAGGGTAGCCAGGGACGAAGTCGCAAGTACAATACAGCATCTTTTCGGGTGGAGGTATATGCATTCAAAGATAGCCAGCCAAAACGGTCCTGCTATATTGTAGTAGCGGCTGAATCCCTCAGTGCACAAAACAAGACATAAGAACATTCATCATAATTAATGTTATAATAACCATATTGCACATTGATGAGAAATTACTGGAAAGTTAAACACTAGCAAAAATTCATGGTTACAATATTTATATGAAACGATATAATGTATTGTTTAAAAATCTACCTATGGTTAAATCCCTTATGATACGTTTGTAAATTTCATCAAACGCCAGTATGATATTAATAACACAGATGTGTACTCTCCGCAGCAAATGAAATAGCATGATATGAGAGAGTATTCACAATTGCACTGGCTGAATAAAAAAAAAATTAGTTCTATTTTACTGTCTTCAAATTGATGAAACCGTGAAATGGCCATACTAGGAGTTATGCCCCAGTCACAGAGAAGCCCCGACCGAACACGATTCAACAAGACTCCTTGTTCTGAGGCAGCCAACTGTGGACTGAACAAAGAATTGTGTCCGATCGTGTTGCTTCCGAGCTTCTATGTGACTGGGACATAAGCAGAATTGTGATAATTTCTATTGCATTTTAAAACGTATATGTTCAACAGTTATAAAAGGCAAATTAAAGGAAAAATACTAATGGTTTATATTATTTTCTTGATATAAAACTGTTTAATGTATGGGCAAGGTGGAAACGGTGAATACACTGTAGAAGAAGTTATCATCGGGAACATGACTACACATCGTCAGGACCCGCTGATCACAAATTCACTCATCCTAGACATAAATACAAATGTAGGCCATATTTCCCATTGTACCAAATATTACGAGTATAAAATATAAATAGTTTAATATTTTTTCACAACATTGTTTCATGAGTATATGCTCAAATATCCTTCACGTACTCCTTGAAAGAACGTCAAAATGTCATAAGGTGGGATGTAGGAGAAGGAAACGAACAAATTTTTTTCATCGATCAAACACGTACGCTCACTCCCACAAAAACACCCACCCACACACCTACCCCCAACACACACATTCAGATTCTTGGCGTTAAATGCCATTTTGTGGGGTTAGTCGTATAGATATATCGCCAAATCGCTAAAGTTGCTGTCACCATATCCTTCAATTACGGAGCTTC
>BQKZ01004012.1:23119-66757 GCA_036244855.1 Temnopleurus reevesii
GAAAGGTGAACAAACTTGACTTGTGTGATGTCACAACAGGATTGACATTGGAAAGAAATTTGTAGGGGCGTTCCCAACTAAGCCAACATAAAAACGAAGAAAAAATATTATAAAATATATGAAACACATTTGGACTCTCTTCCAGTAAAAAGGGTATTGATAATGGTATAATACATCAATACAGATCAACTTGTATTTTCATAATAGTGGACCTTTAACTGCTCTCTTTTCCCATGCTCTAATAATGTAGAAAACTATTCAGGTTTTCATTCCGAGACAGTTTAATATAATAGGAGTACCATATGTGCTGGTAAATTAAACATCGACTGTTATAGATTCAAGCCTCTTTTGGCTTTCCATACTTAAACCACAGGTTTAGACCAGGGTTAACTTAAACCTCGCTATCGGAATACGGGCCATTTTGTGTAACAAAACCCTGTGGCTCCCGTCACTCCGTGAAAACACGAACGATTTGTAAGTTGGTTGTCGTGTGTCTTGGTCGAGGTTAGCCTAGGTTGGTGGTTCTTTTTGCATGATATTCGTCTGGTGTTGGTCTTACATTGGCGACCATCTTAGGTCCGTGGTTCATGGCCGGAGTCCAGTGTCATTCGTCCGCGGGACAGTTATGTCCGAGTAGTAGTCCAGTTTTATGTGAATTCATGTTTAGCTGTCATTTCCAACAAGACTATCCATTTCCTAATTTTTACAATTTTCTGCGCGATGGTTGCCCTCTGTTGGGAGCATAGCCGGGGTAGTTGTCCATGGTTGGTGTGTGTCCAGGATAATCTAGAAATGTCTAAGTGGTATAATTTTCGTGTTTACGATGTCTGTCTCTCGGATAAACGCATTTTGCTGATACGACATTTGTCCTCGTTTTGAAAAGGGTCCGATTTGATTACACTGGTCCATGTGTGTCTGCGGCAGCAGTGTCCCTTAAATTTGTGTCCAGTCGAGAAATGTCCCGAGCAATGTGTGTCCACTCGCCTATTGTATGTTACTGAGTTTGCGATTATAAAAAGATGACCGAGTTGAGTTATGAAATGATTGTTAATATTTTCCTGGGTATTTTTTATTGTACTAGGACCTGATAAGTGGGTTCCGTGTCTTTCTGGAAGTGATTAATTAATTGATTGATTTCATTTCCATTTCGAATACAAGTAATGAAAATAATGATTAATGATTATCAAAAGTCATCTGAATTATGGGATCAAATATTCAGTGTTCAAGTAGAAATGTCCTATTATGAACTGTTAATGACGTATTGTTGCTATTCATCAATATATATTTTAAACGAAAGATCAAGGGGACTTACAGCCGATATGATATAAAAAAAGAGAAAATATATGCACATTCGGAAATTAGGGTGCAATTCTGCGCTCTTAGGCATGGGTGCAGCCACTGGTACAATTTCTTTGTGTTTATCAAGACATCGGAAAATTCATCATAACGCCTTATCAATCCATATTACAATAATCATATTGCACATTAATTAGAAATTACTGGAAAGTTAAACATTAATAAAAAAAACACGATTACAACATTTATATGAAAAGATATATTTAAATAAAATTGTACCTACTTTTCAATCTCTAATGATAGGTGTAAATTTCAATAAATACCATTATGATATTAATAACACAGATGTTCACTCTTCACATAAAATCAAACATCACAACATGAGAAAGTAATATTCACGATTATCAATATAGCACTGGCAGAATCAACAAATTCATTTCCATTTTATTGTCTCCAAATTGAAAAAGCCGTGTGTAATATGATCATAAATGCCTTCAATAACAACGCAGGAACATGATGTTATGCCCCAGTCACATAGAAGCCCCGACCGAACACGATTCAACAAGACTCTTTGTTCTGAGGCAACCAACTGTGGACTGAACAAAGAGTTGTGTCCGATCGTGTTGCTTCCGGGCTTCTATGTGACTGGGACATAATCAGACTATTTCATAAGCAGAATTGTGATAATTTCTATTGCATTTGAAAACGTATTTGTTAAACAGTTATAAAAGGCAAAATAAAGGGAAAAATACTAATGGTTTATATTATTTTCTTGATATAAAACTGTTTAATGTATGGGCAAGGTGGAAACGGTGAATACACTGTAAAAGAAGTTATCATCGGGAACATGACTACACATCGTCAGGACCCGCTGATCACAAATTCACTCATCCTATAGACATAAATACAAATGTAGGCCATATTTCCCATTGTACCAAATATTACGAGTATAAAATATAAATAGTTTAATATTTTTCACAACAATGTTTCATGAGTATATGCTCAAATATCCTTCACGTACTCCTTGAAAGAACGTCAAAATGTCATAAGGTGGGATGTAGGAGAAGGAAACGAACAAATTTTTTTCATCGATCAAACACGTACGCTCTCTCCCACAAAAACACCCACACACACACCTACCCCCAACACACACATTCAGATTCTTGGCGTTAAATGCCATTTTGTGGGGTTAGTCGTATAGATATATCGCCAAATCGCTAAAGTTGCTGTCACCATATCCTTCAATTACGGAGCTTCCTATATACTTTAATACCAAAAAAGATAATGGTTCTCATCTTCTCAAATCCTCGCACATGAAACAAAATCTTTTGAAGCATCCTTCCATCACTGCTTAGTCGAACCGTCGATTCCATCAAAATGGAACATCGTCGATTCCAGGTGAACGAAGTATTTCACGATTGCACATCAAATAATCTAATTTCACGATTACATAAATACTCTGTTGGATTACACAAGGCGAAGTGATTATGATACAAAATATTGGTCCGACGTAATGTACCTCATGGAGCTGGCTTCGTAGTTGACACGTCAGCCAATTCTACTTTCCAATGAAATCTGGGATCATCCGATTCGGATTACTAGCTCCATTGCTGGGTTAATTAGTTTGTAGTTCTCATACTATCCACCGATCTTGCGCTATATGTATCACTGTGGACCGAATCGGTATCATAATCCATGAGCGGTATGAACTCCATTGAAGGAAAGGGCGCGCTTATAGACGCACGCGACCTGCCATGTCCACCCAAAGTCCAATGCCACCATAGACCGAGTTCGTTGGGTTCACCAGAGAGGGCGCTACACTCCGAAAAGGCAGAATCTTGGCTGATCTGTTGTCCTGCTGAGTACGACTGGGCCTGTATTGTCACAAAGAGATGGTAACAATATGGTTATGATTACATGATTGAGACATGGGCCGATGAGCATCAACAAGCTCGAATGGGCGGGTCTAAATTCGGATTGGCAAGTATTTCCTTGAATTAAGCATGTAATTCACGCATATTTGCCAAAAGGTACCACTTGAGAAGACATTAAAAAAACTAACCAAAATGTGATGATTCCGTGTGCTCAAATGAATATGACACTATTATGGTTTGTCATTTTGATAACTTTGGAAATGATAATAAATTCATCTTTATAATGAGGATGAAGTGCACATTACATGAAAACACACAAACTATTTCAGACAAGCATGCATATACTATGCAATTCAAAATGTTTTGTTAACCACATTCCACATTCCACATTCATTATTCCGACCTTTATTGTGCTAGCAGGTAACAAAATGAATCCAACTAGCACTGTGCAGAATGACGATTTGAATGACTGACAAGACAAGTGTTAGTAGATGATTGATTACAAGCATACCTCTTGCTTTGATAATGTTAGTCCGGGTTAGTAGGATGAAGAAAAACCAGCATTCTGCATTCAAGAAAAGAAAATATCATTATGAGCCAGAAACATGATTTGAAAGTTTTGATTATATTTTGATCGATTGCAGATGAATTAACCCTTTAAACGAGCTATTTTAAATTGATTAAAAGTACATCGCTTCATATGATTTGACTTTGTAGCAATGGATCAGGCACCGCTGGGGGCGGAGGCTACAAAATTTACAGACCCAAATAAACCGGCACGTAAAAAAAAATGGGGGTTGTAGCCACCCCCTTTCCCCATCACGATTCTACGGTCTCTGTGGACTGGCAAAGGAAAAGATGTAGGGGTGGAGGCTAGGGCGGAGGGGTGGACGTTTGTGCGGAGAGCTGAATCGGATGTAGATTACGATGATTAAAACAGGGCCAGGGATAAAACCTACAATACTCTTGCCATTTAAACATGCGCACATTGTTGGCATGCACTATAATTGTATTAATGGTCCTAAGATGGCGGGATATCGGCAGCACTTTTGGTACATCCCACCCCTCGTCCAGATAGTAGAGATCACTGGTTCGAAATGAATGGATGGTTGTAGACTGCAGGAAACGAGTGTGCAATAGCAATTGCGCAACTGATCTGTACACTTTTAATGCGCACATCAGTGGCGCACTCGTTTTGTACCGTCCATAAGCCACCGTCAAACAATTTTTAAAATGATGATATTGATAATAGATCCAATTTATATAGAGCACATATCCACTCTGCAGGGGTGCTCAAGGCGCTTTGTTTTATTATTACCCTGGCTTTAGCCCGGCGTGCACCAACGCACATGGCAATTCAAGGAATAAATATTCCTATACCAGGTTCCCCCGATTAGTGACAACTCACCTCGAATTTACAGTCCTTCATGAGGTGAGGAGGTGCGAGCATCCCGTTGTCTCCTTTCCCAGTCGTTTCGTTCTCAGCCCATGTCGTGGAGCACGTGTCTACCTCTTGACAAGGCACAAATTCGTAGTGCGTGAAGTCGGTCTCGAGTTCTGTCAAGTAGTCTACGTTCTCCGTCAACATGGCGTCCAGTGTGTTGTACATGGCGGTGAAAGAGGGTCGATGGTGGGGATGCTCATGCCAACAACCTCTCATGATGTCGTAACTATATTTGAAAAATATAAATACATTAATAATCTGTCTTCGTTTATGCCACAGACACAAATATGTATTCAACACGACTCAACACGATTCTTTGTAATTGCTTACCCAGTTGAGTCCTGGGCAAAAAATCGTGTTAAGTCGTGTTGAATCGGGGTTTCTATATGTGACAGGGTTTGTAAGTGATGGAGTTTCATTACTGAACAAAATGTTTGGAAGAAAGGGGATGGGGATGGTGATAGATGACTTTGAAGCGGCATGTACATACACGAAAATGACATGAATAATGGTTCCATATTGTTGGCATATCCTTTAGTAGTTTTAATCAGTATTGGCAAAATATGACAGATTTTAAGCAAGTTTTATAAGTTAGGGAGTTCTTATCCAAGGACAGAGAAAACAGTTGTCAATTATGCAAAAAAAACCGCCATGTGTTACCAATCATTCACAATCTCGCACTCATCGCCTTGCCATCCAAATGAAGCTTTTGAATTGACTCCCTACTTGGGAAAGTAACAAAATTACATTGTTAAGGGGAATTTTCATAACAATATCGAGAGCTATTAACGATATACATATATTATGTAAGTGACTCTCGACAGGAGCAAACAAGCTGAACATTTTTTATCATTGATACAATAACGCACACTCAGGGCCGTCGCCAGCTAATTTTCAAAGGGGATTCGTTTCAATGCCTCTCTAACAGTTTGGCACCACTTTAATCTTTTTCATCCGTATGGTCTGTACAGCTTAGATTTTGAATTGGATTTTGAAAGCGGGTTCGTTCTTATTTTTTGCGCCCTACCTATCGACGGCCATGTGGGTATATTGGTGGTCAGCTAGTATGTAATCTAAGGTAGATATGAATACAACAAGACTGATAATAAGAATATATCGTCCTTTTCAAGAGGACCCCAAAATAATAAATAAATAATAAGGAGAAGAAATATAAAGTATAGAAAAAGATTTTAAAAGTACATCAAATTAATAAACAAATAAAAATAATTAAATTAAAATGATAGAAAATTGAAAAAATACAATAAACAAAAAAATTAATGATAAATTCATTGTACATCTTTTGAAATTTGTACAAAAAAATTCTTAGAAGACTTACATTTCCTCGGGGCACATACTCGGCCTTTCCATTCGATAGCCATGCTGTAGTTTGGTAATAACAAAGCGTCCGTCCATGCCCGGGTAAGGAACCCCACCAAGGGTGTAGATCTCATACAGAACGATACCAAAGGACCACCTGTTTTTTTTTTTTTAAGAAAATTGAAACAGGGAGATGTCATTGAGTTAAACGTCAAAATAATCAATATATTTGTAGGATATGATGCCGGGAGATCGGCAGAAATGTCGGACAAATAATATTATTGATTTCATAATATTATTGATTATGAAAAGGAAAAAAAGAAATGGAAAGGAGAGATTCTGCCAGTAAGAATGTACAAAATTGCAATGCTGCACAAGACTGATATGGTATTAAAATGTGGAATTAAAGCCACAAGTGATTAAAGCCTAAACAAAGTGATTGCTAGATCTTAGTTGTTACATTTATTCTTCTTTTGATTATCCCGGAGCAATTTCTACTATACTGATGATCATATCGTTAGATTTTGCTAAAATTATTTACGGATTGCACACAAAATCTGATGCAAGAAATTTTAAATATTTTTGAGAAAAAAAAAAGAAAGCTTACAATCGACCATGAAATCAATAAATATTAAGAATCATTAATCAATGATATTTGGCATGTAAAACAAACAATGTTGACACTCACACGTCACTTTGAATGCTGCATTTCCCTTGCGTGTTTGTCTCCAAGCTGACCCATTTCACCGGTCGTTTTCTTTCCGGCGCCAATCGTTTGTAACCTCTCTGGTAGATGTCGTCTGCGAGTCCGAAATCAGATATCTTACAGATGAGTCCCTCACCGACCAGAACATTCCGCGCCGCCAGATCGCCATGGTAATATAACGTTGTTGAGAGGTACTCCTGCGAAAACAAATATGGAGAGACACTCGTATCATGAGGAATACCGTATTATCTATATATATCTAATGTGAATGTATGGGATGAGTCCATTACCAACCAGAAAGTTACGCGCCGAAAGAACGCCATGGTAAGATAACGTTGTTGAGAGATATTCCTATATGAACAAATACGGAGAGACAATCGTACCATGAGGGATATCATATTACTTTTGTGTGTCAAATGTTGCCGTATGAGATGCGTCCCTCATCAACCGGAACATTCACCACCGCAAGGTATCCGACAAAATTGAGACGCCATCTTATATGTGTACAATATGAATCAAGACGAATAGATCGCCAGCCACAACGTTACTTGCTGCAAGATCATTACCAAAAAAAAAAACCAAAGAAAAAAACAAATATGGAGAGAACAACACACCATGAGAAACGCCATTATGTGTTCAATTGGTACTACAATAAAAAAAGAAAAAAAAAACAAATGTGGCGATAGATCCGTACCATGGGGTATGTCAAAGTATTCGTATGTGTCGAAAGTGACAGTATGATATTAGTCTCGTGTACATCGGCGCAAGATTACCGCGATAATGCAGTATTAAAGAAGCAATCCTAGATTAAAATAATAAGGGGAGACAACAATGTCCTTACGCCATATTATCACCTCTGTGTACTAATAAAATATGATGAGTAGACACGTTTATACAATTTTGAAGAAAAAAAACATGTTCTCGAACTGTATTCAGTGAAGCGTGTCAATTTGTATAATATTGACAGGTCTTGTAAAGGAATGGTAAAGAAAACTTTTGGATCCACTTCTACTCTGAGAATTATTAATTTCTACACGAAGAGGCAGCTTAATATTCACCCATGGTCGTGCAGATGTTTTTAAATAGATTAAACCGGTGCTCAATGAAGCGCAAAGGAAAAATCAGAATGTTATAATCATAATCATTAATTAACAGATTGACCACATTACATCTCAAAAACTTTACAACTATTAAAATGACGTGGATTTGGATTTAGGCGACTCATACAGAATAAAATATCCAAACATTATTACTAACAGTGCATAATATGTGTGACGCCTAGCGAGGGGTATAATTATACTTTGCTTCCTTAGGCATCGATTTCTTTCTGATTGTTTTATTCAAAAATTTTCCCCCACATTACCACGACTACCGTGAACCAATCCTTGGAAACAAGATACTCTACAAAGGAAATAAGTTCTTTTCTTCAATAACATCTTGGGGGCAAATTGATCTACAATAACAAACCTGATTCGATTAGCACAACCCGATGGTGAAAGTATTTTTTTTTGGACGAATGATCGAGTATTTTCAATTTTAAGATTGGTTTCATGGTCAAGAACTTATCGGAGGACTGTTCCAGACAAATTATGACTTAAAGAAAATAAAAATAGGATGTTAGCACGTCCCTTGATCCCCTGGGAAGCAGGCATGTAATATTAAATAAAGCCATCAGACGATTACGTGTTAAAAATGAGTACATTTCCATGAACCAAACTTTAATGGACGATTCTATATAAGCCTTGTCTTTGTAAGTTCTTAAGAGTGATTTTGTTTTTATTCATTTCAGTGCTATCGGAAAAAATGCAATTCAAGGAGACATGTTTAATTAAAACGGTAAGCTTCCATCTGGTGACGAAATAGTAATGAAAATACATATTTACCTAATAGCACGCGTATCATTCCCATATTCGGTTGAAATTAAGATATAAATTTATCAATTTATTCATCTATCACCTATTTCAGTAATTCATCAATGAATCAATTTTTGCTCGTCAAGAGGCCGTGGTGAAGCTGCCGCGTTTTCAAATATTTGTATTGCTCAGAGTATTGTACCCTGAACAAAAGGTTCATTATTCCACCTTTATGAAACGTTGCAATACCGTATTGCATCAAGAAGGTGCTTCCACTGTTGCAGGGTGAAATAGTGCACCTTTTTTTTTTTTTTTTTTAATTATATTCAATAGTTTATTGGGCATAGTTTGATATCAAATAGATACAAAGGTAAACTTACCATTCCGCGAGCGATCTGGATTGCGATCTGAAGTTGTCCCGTTGGTGTAAGCTTGTAGATGGGATCATCCACCGCGTTCTTCTCCTGTGAATGTAGTGTTTGGGGCAAAGTAAGATGCTTATACAATACAGTGTGTGTTTCTTAAACTTCTTCAACGTCAAGAACATGAAGAGAGACTGGGGTATGTTGAGTGTTATACTAGTAAGATTATTATCAATCCTTCCGCGTTATAATTGATACCAGTCGTTCGTAACGTCTAATACAATTTTGTGAGAAACCGCCCCGTTCGTGCAGGAATGTCATTCAGAATTTTGAATCTATTACACCTTTATTTTGTTTCAGGAAACTTGGTTCATGAAATACAAATTCTCCAAATGCAAGTGCTTGTTCCGTATTTCATTTAACACAGTGACACTGTAACTATTTTCACAAACGAGTGATTTTAGATGTTGCATGATGTATCGTGCAACACTACATTCTGAAAAGTGAGGGCATAATGAAGTCAAACGATTATAAATTGGTCACCAAATTGTCTTACTAGTTTACAAGATGTTCAATTACGAAGCTTTAAAGAAATGAACTAATATGGATATATTAATCAATTCCTAGAAAAAACACACATATATATATCCTTGAAACCTTGGGAGAGAGAGAGACGAATTTGGTTGAGGTACATACCTCTCTGCATTTCCAAAGAAAGTGTAGGAGATCGCCATACTCCATGAGTTCTGTGATGAGATAGTGAGGCTCATCTGCCGTGCAGCACCCCAGGATCGGTAAGATGTTAGGATGGTTGCCAATCTCTACGATTAGCTTTATCTCATCTAGGAAGTCTTCCTTCATCGCTCGCGTCGCGTTCTCTGAGTGTAATGAAATCGTAACAAGAACGTAATCAAAACGTTTTCGTTAAGTAAAAAAAAATCTGTTGAATGGTTACCGATTTCTACGATCAGCTTAATCTCATCCAAGAGGTCTCCCTTCATCGCTCACATTGCGTGTTCTGAGTGTAATTAAATCGTTACAAGAAAGTAGTAAGAACGTAGTAAAAAAAGAAGTTATATTGGATTGGTAAAATGTTAGGATAGTTGTCGATCTCTACAATGTGCTTTGTATCATCCAGGAAGTGCTCTCCGTCATCGCTCGGGTTGTGTTCTCGGAGTGTGATGAAATCGTAACAAGAACGTTATAAGAACGCTGTCAAAAAGATTTATTTCGGATAGTGAAGAGGTTTGGATGTTTTTCGATCTCTACGGTGAGCTTTATCTCATTCAGGAAGTTATCTTTCATCGCTCGCGTTGTGGTCTCAGAATTTAATTGGAAAGTAACAAAAACGTAATAACAATCATATAAAAAATGAGAAGTTATGGTGTTCTAAACCGGTTTAAATGTTTGGATCTCTGCAATGAGCTAAACCTCATCCTAAGACATGTAAGAAGTCCGCAAGTAACCCCTCCAAAAAGCGTTCCTAACTTCCCTCTGAACTAGTGTGACATTATATTTATGATCTACTGTAATAACTTTCTATGTTGATATCCAATGCGTTTCAAAGCAAAGACCCCTCTCCCCCTAAAAGGAATAAAGAGAATAAAATATTCGTTTTGGTTTAATCTATTGAAATAGTATGCGATCTGTCTTTTTCCAAAGTTACCTATCACATCAATAACCTAATCCTACTGTCATTAGTGATTAACATTTCACCTAACATGTACAATGAAGTTTTGCTGAAGAAGTAATAATGTATGCATAAATTCATGAAAATGTAACTAAAGTTTAGGCTGATGTCCATTTGTCGAGTAAAATTAAAAAAAGAATAATCACCATTCTAGGGCGAGCATACATTTCGTCTGACGATGAATATGATGGAGGAAATGAAAAAAATGTACTATTACCTTTCCGAAACTCCTCGCGACTGCAAATTAAATCTTCTTATCATGGGACCATTTTGTTTCAGCCCTTTAACCGAAACTCATGGTTATATTTTATTATCGTCTCTGCTGTTTTGAAATTATGCTCAGTCGTTCTTAGGTTTCTGATCATTTAAGAGATTTTACATCACTTTTTGCAAATCAATTTCGTTCACTGTCCCCATAGGCTACCCCTTTACAGGATAAATTTTTAAATCAGCGTGGATTTGAATGGCAATGAGTAAATGATTCTCTCTTTGTTTTGGGTTCAAACACTTAAATCTTATATTTAATCTGGACATGAATACTCATATAAATTCGTGTATTCTGTTTAAAACTGTGTCAAAAGAGCAAAATTGTTCATTTTATCGCAACATAACAAATACGTTAAGCAATACACGGTTCACAAGTTACAAATACTAAATCTGGATGGTTCCAAAATTAGATTCTGCTCTTAATTTGTCTTGATATGAATACGTGCACATGCACTAATACATACAGAGCGAACTATGTGTTTGTTGTATCAGTATGAGCAAAATTATTTAGAATTTTCTGCAGTTCTCTGTCAAAGTTAACATAATTCACTCAATTCCATACACAACTTTACCAAATGCACATACGTAGTCCTTTATAACCAAGTATTGAGTCAATTTTCCTCAATTTTCTAGAGAAAGGCAAATCTTGTTATCTTGTTTTATACGAATGTTTTTTGCTCTTGACATTCTCCGTTTCTGCACATAAAGCTCAACCAGAGGCAATATTACAGATGTAAAGACGTATTCCCCTGCTAAAGTTGAAGCTTAAATGTCGTCTTGGATTGAAATTGACTACAAGGGATATTACTGTTGCTGATGCAGTGAGAAATACCTCACAGCTAAATATTAGTAACAGTACTGATTAAAAACCCTGTCATGTTCAGGATTTGTTACGTATCTTTAGCGGATTGTCATAACTGACTCTATGCCAATGACTTATGAAGCTGTTTTCGGTAGTAGATGCAAAGATCGAATGATGTATCATAAATACATGGCAAATATGTATATTAAGTGCAGAAGTATCGCTCATGTATTTTCATAACTTTGAACAATTCATACTCTTCAAGTAATATGTTAAGCCAAACTCAGATATTTGCGTTTAAAGCTTGCGTCGGCCCAGCTTTTTTGAAAATTAAAACGTTCCTCAAGCACACAGTATACGCTGATTAGACTTTGGACTGACGTTCCGCTTGCGCTCAAGTCCACTGTATATCCTGCGTCTCTGTGCGTCCAGGGAGCGTTTTTGAGTAACAGATCTCATGTTGTAATGGTGTTTGATCATTTTTAAAGAAAGTTCAGAGTTTGTTAAGTTAGGGAGACTTGTTGGTGTGCCTGCAAATTGTGTGGGCCTGACATTAAAAAAAAAACATTTTGTGTAAGAAGCTGTGCGAGAATCAAAACTCAAAAGTCACACATTTTCAGGGCCATGCATTGTCTGAATAAGGCATTGCAGATACATTTTAGAGTTCTTTTTTTTTTTGGGGGGGGGTGGTATTTACCATGGCTATTACAGCTTTAGGGTTTAAATGAAAAAAAAATGACGAAAAGGATAAAATTCAACGTTGTGATGAGCAACCTGTCCCTCATTATTCGGAGGTACCGTTAGGTTTTGTCGCGATAGAACATAATTTTTTAAAACCATTTTAATCAGCGAAGTCTGTTTGTCACACATTACCAGATGAATAATGAATAATAATGAACGGCTTTTATATAGCGCTTATCAACTCTTCATGAGAATTCCCTAAGCGCTATACAATTGCAGCATCATTTCCCTGGCTTTAGCCCGGCAGCCACCATGCAGCGCACTTGGCTGTTCAAGGAATAAATATTCCTACCAGGTACGCATTCACCTCACCTGGGTTGAGTGCAGCATAATGTGGATGAATTTCTTGCTGAACGAAATTAACGCCATGAATAGGATTCGAACCTATGACCCTCTGGTTGAAAGGCGAGAGTCATGACCACTACATTACGGCTTGAATTCAATCCCTACACAAATTTTATGGGGATTATAGAATTCAGTAGTCAATGGGTTAACGTGGTAAAATATTTTCCGAATATTCAGTACCTTTGATAATGAAAAATAAATAATTTTAAAACTAAATTGACGTATTCAGAAGGGAATAAAATGTATTCATGAAACTATATACTAAAGGATAGATCAGTCATTCGTACTTTATTAATGTCGAATAACACATTTCGAAGTATCTAAAAACAATTGAATGTGCCATGATTCAATAATACATTACGCCATACTTTTTAACGTACGAATATCATAATCCCATTATCGCATACCGTAATCTCTTTTGAACTTTTGAACGGGTTGTACGATTCCCTTCCCGACACATTCCGAATCTGCCTCTATGCCATTGTCAATATCATATACGATTTGAAACCAACCTTTGGTCATATTCATCCAACGGGTCACATAGCGCCCCGGAAGCGATACGATTCAACACGACTCTTTGTTCGGAGGCATGTAACTGTGAATTAACAAAGATTCGCGTTGAATCATGTTGCTTCCGGGGTCCTCTGTGACCGGGGTCATTATCCACCAATACACAGGCCTACATCAATAATCTGCGCACTTGAAAATGTACAATTACACAGGCCACTTCCGTGTTCAGCCATTAATTGGATATTCCCTGCGTTTGTGAGTTACTCTTTCCTTCCCATTGAGATATGGATATGCCATAAATAGGACTTGTAGTCCACTTGCTAACAACATGACAAACGCACATTCTCAAGGTAAGTTTGCCATTCTTTTTTTTCTCAAAAAAAAGGTGAAAATCAGGCTTGGTTTTGGACCTGCGTGTTATGATTTTATCATTATAGGATTTTCCGGCCAAATTCACAGCATTTTCATTTGAATCAATACTTTTTGCATTTGAATTAGCGTAGATCGTTTTTGCCGCGCAAATTGTCATTCAATTTGTTTTATTTTTTCATCACATTTGCGATGTTTGTCGTATATTTGTGAGGGCTAATTTAATATACTAGAAATGAATCGAACGATAAAGTCATGCTGCCGAGAGACGGAGAACGGATTTGTGCTTAATCGAACGACCGCTTCACAAAAAACAGGCAAATTATCATCAATTAGCAATGATTAGAATGAAACTATCACGCATTTAAATGAAAACATCATGAATTCATAAGCAAGAAAAATTAATTTAAACCAGGGATATCTCCGAGTTCACGGAATATGACGAATTGGAAATAAAAGAAAATTAAATCCAATGCTATTATTCCGATTTTGGCCCGGAAATCCTATTTAAAAATCATGAGTTAAAATAGCTCTTCTTTGGTTATACGTTGATGACCCATGTCGCCAAATATATACTCATAGTTTGGTTATTACACTCAGGAAACTTCTACTTGATTCGATTTATATGGTAACAGCTATACATAAATCACTGAATTATGGCTTTATTCGATAGACATGATAGATACAGATCTTAGAATACCATGGCCAGGTTACCAAGTGATTTTAGATCCACACCCTTTTTTAATATACCAGCAATGTATCTTTGTTTCAACTTGTTTATTGTTTAACCCAGTACAAATAACTTTGGGAAAAAACCTACAGAGCAGACCGCTAGTCACTAGTAGAAATGGTAAAGATTAATATAAATTCGAAACCTATATCTGTTTATTTTCTTCCCTTTGAAAGTTTACAAATCAAAGATATAGATATTACAATTCACTACGCTTCAAACCTACGGCAAATTTATTTGATCATATCACACACTGAATACATTACAATATATATTTACTAAGCTTCAAACGTAAGGCAAACCTATATGATCACGATATGTTTTTAAAGTAATGGTTGCAGTTCATATTAGACCACAGATTTATCACTGATTTCCATGAGTTTGTGTAATCTTTAATCCGGTTATCTAATTCCAAATAATTTTCTTCTTTGCAGATAAACCTTTCAAGTAGACGCGAAACAGATTCTTGATCCAACACATCATGGCGTCTAAATTTTCCAAAGAGGAGCAGGCCGGCCAACTGAGACCCAGAAAGGGGCATGAACCGACATGGCCATGTGATAAGCACGGATATCCAATCAAATTCTACTGTAATAATCACGTTACGCCCATCTGCCATCCATGTGCGACCAAAGATCATGTTAAGCAACAATGCGAGCTTGTGGATATCGAGGATGTGATCCTGGAAATGGAAGGAAAGCTGCAGGAGAAGTGCCAGGAGATTGAGGAAACAAAGGAACGACTTCGGCTGCTCAAGTCTGATTTAACGACTTCGGAAACTTCCGCGAGAGATCATTTCCGGTTGCTCGATGATGACGTAATCTCTATAATATATGAATGCGAATTGGAGGGTGTGAATGACAAAGAACGTGATGACATTTGCCTCATAAACAAGGAAGCGGATGATGAGATTAGACACATCAATGAAAAGAGGGAGAGGCGGATCAAAGAGTGCAACGCTGAAGCAGAACGACGGCGGGGATTTATCAAGGAATCTCGGTCTTTGATAACGTCTGATGCAGAGATAGTCAGAGCTGCTGCAGAGAAACTGATAGGAGATCTTGGAAATAAGGTCGAACACGCGACCAATGAACTGAATACAATTGATCACACGATAAAGGATATCCTGCAAACGGATAAGGCTTTGGTAACCAGAGGTCCTCAAGCACTTGCGAGACTTGACGAGTACCTCCGAATGAATAACCCACGCGATATCAGAGAGCGCCTTGATCAGATAGATCGTAACATCCAGCATGTGGCGGTTGCCATTGGTATAATTGGCGGGCAACTCTTCGCCAGAATCGATGGCTACTCCGGCAAATGGGAACTGGTCCGAACGTTGGATATCCCATCAATGGTCAATGATCCCTGGGTCTGCGGATCGATCAGTGAAGATGAGATTTGCGTCAGAGATATGCTCACAAATCATTTGTACGTTACAAACCTAAAGAGCAAAGACACGGTGAAGGTCCTCGAGGGAGACAAAGGACACGGTGTTTCATCCTGAACTGAACTGGACAGGAACAGCATAGTCTGCGGTAAGTGGCAGGAGGACTGCGCAGGGGACACAATGGACGGATGTATCACTATCTACGACAGGCACTGGAAGGTCATCAGAGACATCACCATCCCAAGGAATGCATCGGGTCCTGATAAACCAGTATACGTTGATGTTGACCAGGATGGAATGATCCTAGCTGCTCAGCGAGGTCAGTCAAATGCCTACGTCATCGATCCTGCTGATGGGAAGATATTGTCTCAATATGCGCTGCCGGTGAAGGTTGGATGGTGCGGGTTTCGTGCGATGTCTTCAGGTGGGGTTGTCCTAAAGGGAGATCTACGAACAAAAGATCCGAACACTCACCCAACTCAAATGACAATCGTATCAAGATATGGTGTGATCAAGAGAAGGGTTGCATGCAAAACGTGGTACATTGCACAGTGCAGCGTGGACAGGCTGACGGACACTATCTACACCCTGCACTGTCCTATGCGGAACGTTTACGGCGCAACGCGGGACATTCACGGCGCGACCCGGGGCGTTGACGTGGTGTCCCGCCAGGGCAAGTTAATGGAAACGATGATAGTGGAATTCCCGCGATCGAGTCGTGCAAACTACGTCAGTGAGTGTGTTGTGACTCCATCCGGTATTCTTGTGATTTGCAACGGCGATAAGTTCTTTCTGTACAAGAAGAGTTTTGCTCTGTAATTCCAATGTTCTCTTATTGGTAATGCGTCGATCACGAGATAACGTGCATCACACCATGGACATGTGGGACAACATTGACAAATTAACAAATCCCCATGTAGGCTCAAACCTTCAAGACAACATTTGTAACGAAGACATGTTCCTCTTTACAAAATGAGCTTTGCAGTCGTAATCCAAAAGTGTCGTATATAGCATTATCAACACGACTCCAACGATCGCAATATCACACGATCACAGTATAACCCTAAACGCCTGATGGTGTGCATAAACTAGGTTGTAAAAAGATTAGGCTTCAAATTAAATCAACGTTTAGTGCTGTGCTTTAAAAAAGTAGAATAAAAAAAAAAATCATCTACATAGGCACACTTCTTTTATAAATTCCTTCTATTTTCGTCAATCTGAATGTAATAACAAAGGTCAGGCAGCTTGATTTGAGAATTCTTTTAATCACAAAATCTTAATAGTGTGTGACAATGTCTTTAATTTGGCGTTGCGTGTTTTGAGGGGATTTCAGACATTATTTGTTTTTCATGACTTTTCCTTTGCCTGTTTGCGTAAGCAGGGATTGCATTGTATAAGGATAATATTTACTGGTTCTGATAAAGATGGGATAACCATGATCTAATGAGATACATGAGGTGGAACACGAAAGTTTTTAGGTATATATGTCTACTCCAAGTGTAGCGAAACATAATTAAAGGTGAACCAACCCCTGGATTTATCATAATCTCATTAACTAAAGAACAATCAGATGGACAAATTGTGAAAATTTGAGCAAAATCGGACTGCCCGTTCAAAAGTTACGAATTTCAAAAGTCACAAAGATATGACGATCCCTATACCGTTGATAGGCATTCGCGCGATCGCCAACAACGACGGATTCCGTGACGTCATGTCGGACGACTCCCATTCACTCTGTAAAAATAAAAATAGAATTTTCTCCCTTTTTCGGAAAAGTAAACAAAATAAAATCAAATTTTTGGTTGGTGTATTGCATTTCTTTATCGATTCTGCATGTATCGTGAAAAGAATCATAATGCAATTTTACTCTAAATTTTACATTAATCCATTTTTAAAATTCAAAATTAAAAATTCAAAATGTCTTTATCGATTCTGCATGTATCTTGAGAAGAACCATAATGCAATCTTACTCTAAATTTTACATTAATCCATTTTTAAAATTCAAAATTCAAAATTCAAAATGTCTTTATCGATTCTGCATGTATCTTGAGAAGAATCATAATGCAATCTTACTCTATATTTTAAATTAATCCGTTTTTTTTTAAACTAAAAATATGTACAAAGTGAATGAGAAGCTGTCCGACATAACGTCACAGATTCCGTCGGTGTTGCCGAACGTACGGATCCCCATGGGCGGCAGTGATCGTCAAATGTCTGTGAATTAGAAAATTCATAACTTTTGAAAGGGTTGTCCGATTTTGCTCAAATTTTCGCAGTTTGTTCATTTGATCCATGAGAGCAGCGTGATTCCAGGGGTTTATTATACATTAATGTAGTTCTGCTTATTTCATGGTATCTATTTCTCACATATTTTGCGTTTCGTTTTATATATCAATGAATTGTTTTAAATGCTTTCATATACAATTGTGATGTTTTGTAATGGACCTTGTGATCAAAATGGCTCTGAAATGGGCAATCCATCTGATTTTAATATCATTAATTTCTCTTCTTATGTTATATTTCTTGTTCTACATATATCATCATGCAATCTTTATTCTTATTATATCGGAAATAAAATCAATCAATCAGTAAATAAAACTATGTATACCCAAGAAAAAATGTAAATTTTGGTCAAATTCAATGTACGGTATATTAACGCCGATTCTTATTTGAATAGAGAATCAAATGATGATGAAACCGCGGTCTTCTTTATAATTTTGTAACAATCAATCTCATACCCCATTTACGCATGCAAGGTTAACAGCCGGGTGCATACCAGATGTTTTTACAAGCTGTATATACAACACAAAGAAATTTGACGGGAAAATAGTCGATGTGGCATATAAGATTGAGAACCACCGGCTGAACACCGGTTAAATACTTGCTAAATACTGGATACCTGCAGAAATGCAAACCGTTCCGAATTATACATATATCAAAATTACAAAGCGAATTATGCATCAGCTGTACAAAATTGAAAGCAAACATAACAGAAATGACTTCATACTACTCAGCGATTCACTTGTTATGAAAGCAATTAATTCTTATGAAAATACATGTCATGCATATTGCAGTACGGTTGGCATCTCTGTAAGTATATCAAATAAGCATTTGGAATCAATGGTAAGCTATTGTTTAAGAACAATAGTTTGCCACTTGGAAACGGTGTGTACAGAGAATGGCTGCATATTATGCCATAATTTTATTCATTCATTTATCCATTTAAAAAGGTTTAAAATTATAATTTCTTTCGCGGCCAAATGACCGAATGGCAGATATTTATACAAGAAAATATATAACGTACAATAAATGATTGTACATCAAAATATAATTGAGAATTTACAAATTGTAAGATATACATTAAAAACTTGATTCGATATTTACAATTATGAATTAGTATTTTGATTTAAAATAAGGGCTTTAAAAACATGTTGCTAAGATGTGGATAAGATGCGGCGTTGAGGACCAATCTGACGGAGCGATCAACCCCGTAAAATTGACAAAAAATATAAAGGAGGAAAAATCTTTTTTTTCTTGCTAAGTTGCCGCATAAAGGAAAGACCCTTTTTTATTCGTCTGATACTTTCATAGCCAGAGGGAGTATTTGGATTATTGGTAACTCATTTTCAAGTTAGTGTGAACCTACACGTCTGTTTTGCTTCAATTGCCAATAAGTAGGTGTAAGGGCAACCGCAACAATCATGAGCAAGGATTGGCGTAACAACATTACAATTCCCGGAGGAGGGAATCGAGCTCTAATACATTGTAACGGCGTCTGTTCAGCATAATTCGCCCAAGGTATAACGATACCACATGCCGGTATCTTCGTTTCCTCCTTGCGTTTATATTCGCCTTAGGGTAATTCGACGAGTTTATTTCACCTTAATTAGTGTACGTTTACTCATAGATACCAAAAAGGCCGAGAATGGGTACTATTACGTGTCACATTGTGAAACCCATCATAAAGGTCGTATGGGAGTTATATGGTGAGCAGTACGAGAAACTGGTGTCAGTATAGAGATGCCAACCATTCAGAATATGCACTAGGATAAATGCGATTAAAGCAGGAATATTAAAGCAGCTGAACCAAGCAATTCCCATGAGAAAATGCTTGATAACAATAACCATACGCTTTCTCTCATAAAAAAAATTATTTGATTCAGCTCTTTGATTATTCATATCAAAATTTCAATCACTTCATTCATGCATATGCCGGAAGGTTGGGATCCCTGCCATTCTCGTAAGGTAGTCAAATATATTCACATTTGCACAAAGACTTATTGTGTATAAAGCTTTTAACGAAAAAGGGTGCAAATCGCATTTGTAACAACACAAACATTGCAAAATGTCTTACTGAATGCAATTATGTTATCTCACATGAACTAATAATTTCTCATTAACGTGTCCAAAAAGCTTCTAAGTACATTTACGAAATTTGAAATTGGAGTATTGCGAAAGGATAAAATGGCCCAACCGGGAATTGATGGGTTATCAACCGGACTGTGTTGACGCAACGCGGAAAAGCTTCCAAAATTTTACTTAGAGTTGGTCCTACGTAAATTGGTGAAGGCATTTCTCATTATATACGCCAGGGCAGTGTTTCACCAAATCGCTCTTACAGTTACGCATGAGTTTAAGAAAGACTGAACTACGTTGAAGAGTGCAATACGCGTAACATTCTTGTTCAGATCAGCACAAGAAATGATACAAGTCGTGCGTAAAGTCTCTTACTTAACTTGGTGAAACACCACCCAGGTACAGTCCTCCAGATTCTTCAATGTCGTTGGGCGATATCAGCATTTTAACCCTATTCCAACTGGGGGGGGGGGGGTGGTCAATTTGACCCCCCCTCGACAAATTTCGCGATCACGCCGCCGCGCAAAATCTTTTCACCATGAGACTCGCCGACCTTTTTTCTTTTAAGTCTTGCGCAATTTTTAAGACTGTTTTCGCGAAAATCAGGCATGTAGTTATGTCGCCGCGGCACTTTTTGTACATGCATGTCAGACCGAAAATGGCTCAAAAACGTGATTTTGTGTACAAAGTCAATGTAAATTGTGATTTCAGTCAGAATCCATAAAGATGTAGTTATTTTTTGTTTTATGGGCTGAAACTAATTCATTTCAGCACAAAAATGCTTCAAAAATGTTCTGCAATAAATTTCATGAAAAAACAATAGAAAACAAAAGGTCGAAAAAACAAAGAAATACATAAGAAATTCATAAAACAATAAAAAACATAAGAAATAAATTGTCATACCAATTTTTTTTTCAAGTTGTGTCATGAGGGATATTATAAAGAATATTCACACCAAAAATGAGCCTTCTAGGTGCTTTATTGAGGGAAAAAGAGCAAAAACTGTGATTTCATGCATAAATTTGCATGATTAATTATTTAAAAATAGAAATTGAGAATTTTCGGAAATCAAACCATACAGTCTTGTAGTTTACACTTTGTTCTATCCGTGTGCAAAATTTCGCGGCGATTGCGCGATCCACGGCCGAGATCTGAAGGGGGGGGGGGGGTCAAATTNATAATAACGATGCTAGTGATTATTGCAAGGAAATTGTAAAAAAAAATGTAATATATTACAAGTATTTTCAGCATAAATGCTATGTTTTGAAATAAATTCTGTCGTTGCTATACTTGTTAAAATCTCCTTTTTTTTAAGTACTATTATCATTTTCATCAATATTTGATTAAGAAGGTCATATGAAGAAAGCTTACCCGAAATTGATACTCGAATCCGAAACTGAGATTGCGAAATGTGAAAGATTGGGTAGTCTGTCAAAAAAAAAAGAAAGAAAATTAATAAGTCATAATAGAATAATGATAAAAGAGGGTAGATTACCATTATTCCATGGACTTTAATCACAGTGTTCCGGGTTCGATTCCCGTCAGGACTAATTTATTTTGGCAAGAAATCTATCATATTAGCCACTCTCACCCAGATGCTATTTGGGTACAGGAAGCAACCGTCTTGTGATTGGTTTAGCAGTGCGTGCTTAACAGGCGACTTGCAATAATAATAATGAGAAGCGCTTTGGTCAGTTCCAAACGTAGCTGGTAAAGCGTTATATTTATGACACGTATTATTATTATTATTATTATCATTATGAGCTACGAAAAAAATGTTAGAAGGATATGAGGGGTAACGTCGACATATACGCCTTAGGCTTGATTTTAATTTTGTTACCGACGTCATCTAAATTGCATTTTCAGATAATCTAGATATTACTTCTTTCAAAACAAAGGTCAAATATTTGAATCTTGATATTCATTAGCAACTCATACTATGGAAAAATTGGGAAAGCATATAGTCGGACATATTTTAAGTAATATTTACAGGAGCAATTATGACAAGTATTTTGCCCATTTTCTCCGAATAAAGAACATGAGGAATGATTTCTCCCTAGATTTTGTGGTTCACAGAATTAGTAAAATGCTTCTCTGAGATTGGCGAAATTCCACAGGCCATTTGCACGAAATGCTCTTTTCAGTTTGTTCACCAGGGGCCGATTGGTAAGAAGTCTTAACTTCTTGTGACATCTTCTTAACATAGACACAAACGTTGATACGTCTATGTTATGAGGATTGCACGAGAAACGAAGACGTCTTAGCAAGAGAAGATAGCTAAGACAATTTCTTGTAATGGGACCCAGGTCTTCATAGCTAACACGTTCCTTAATTAAACACTCTCTTACAGAAGACTCTTCTTCCGGGCACGCATCCCTCCCACTCATCCCCGCACCACTTTCACCGTATCCATGGCAACGATTCTCCCCAACATCAATCCCGTTAGATAAAAGAACAGAAAGAAGCCCAAATTTGGTGCTCAATTCGGCGCACGTTTTCTCAATTCGTCCCCTGTGTACATTTGATCTAATGACTGGGATGTATTTCGAAATTGAATCAGAGTGTTGGCTCACTCCTTGAGCAACTGTCTTTAGAAAGTGCAGTTTCAATGACGGCTTTAAAACTGAAGAGAAAAGTGCAGGTTTTCCCTTTTGTGTCATCACGGACCTGAGGCCCCAGTCACATTGGGCCCCGGATCGAAGTAACAAGATTCAAAACCACTGCTAACGGTGGACTGAACAAAGAGTCGCGTTGAGTCGTGTTGCTTCCGCGGTCCTATGTGACTGGGGCCTGAAGCCAAATGGCATGATCGACCAATTCGCAAGGTCGCGAGTTCGAAGAAATAAATCGGAGTCTCTTTCATGTCGAATCTCTTGAAACTATAATTATCCCGTGAGGCTCTTATTCCTAATTCTTAATTCGACTGATCGTAAAATTTATTAGTCTTAATTTCGACCAAAAGTACATTATCCCACTTAGAACGAGCGATGATTTTGGTAAATGTGTTTCGAAAATTGATTAAATCTATGAATTTAAAGTATCTTGGGAAGTATATGATGCCGAATATCTTCATGAAATCCAATGATGATAGATGAAAATATAGGAAAAATACGAAACAGGGTGGCGTTTCACCAAGATAAGAAAGACTTTACGCACGACTTAACGTTCGACTGGTACCCCTTCTTGTGCGTAATAATTCATACTAGTGCGCGCATTCAGCGCAAGAATTGATACCAGTCGAACGTAAAGTTGTGCGTAACTTTAAGAACAACTTGGTGAAACACCACCCAGGTACAGTCCTCCAGATTTTTCAAAGTCGTTGGGCGATATAAATCTTTTAACGGGCAGGCTACAATTAAGTCGATAGTGGGTTTAGCATGTGTTTTTTCTTTAGGGGTGGGGTGTAAGAGGGGAAGCTTTCTATGATATCTAAGTGTTGGTCATCAAAATACTAACTAACCCCACAAAACATTCTAGGAGTTCAGTTACTAACCTCTAAGACTCTTGACAGCGACTGGTATGTACTTCTCCTTCCCGTCGATGCCATAAGCAAAACCTTTGTAGACGGTGCCGAACTGCCCACTTCCTAGGATCTCCTCAATCTTGAGTAGAGACCGATCAAACTCCATCTTGTGGAACACAGGATCAACATCCGGGGAGAGTCCTTGGCCCACGTTGTAAGTGTCTGGGTGAATGTATGATAAAAAAAAGATTTTTCAGGGGTATTACAGTGCTGTTCACGGCAAAGGTACCGTTTTTCTCGCAAGTGTTTTATGCATGTGAGTCTTTGAGAAAATGCGAAATGTTATTTTACCAGATTTGTAGTACAGATTCTCTTTCGCTACTGTCTTATCAAATGCTATCACCTTACTATTATTATTCTTAATCTGTGATATAAGAACTCGTTTAATTAGTGATAGCAAGGAATATTTGAGCAGGGGCAATAGATATAGTTTTCAATCAAACTTTTATATTATATTGAAATTTGGAATTTATTCATTTGAACGTCATCGACATATACAGCCAACATTTGTTCTGATTACATTGATCTTTAATATAAGAATATTTCGCAGATGATCGAAGGGACGATTATGTACATATAAGCCCCGGCACAGCAACGTTATTTCAAATGCGTGGCATTTCCCTCCTTTTTAAAGCGCTTGTCGACAGGCTAATGAAACTTCAGAGCCTGAACAAACTAGAAAATAATATGTTGATTCCAAACTCCATTTCGGGTCAAAAGTGATTCGAAATAGGGTTCAATTTGACAGAGAAGGTTTCATTTATGACTTGGAAACTTATTCTAAAGGATCATATTTGTGGACTAGAATTTAGCCTCGGCTAATTCTTTTCCAGGGCCCCCTTAACATAAAGCTTTGCAATCGATCGTACGATTGGTATCAATCGCAAGTCTATGGGAAATCATGTACCAAAGTTTGCGATTGATTGCAAACTTTTTTTTAATGTTACGGGCCCCAGATCATTCTTACATGGGATTCTTAGGTGTGTATGGATATGCTCTACAAACCTTTCTTGATGGAGCACGAGTAGGTAGTACTGATCTCATCCGGGTACCTGACGAATACTGCCTTCTCATTGGACGCCAGACGTCTCTTGTTGAGGTACGCGAAGAGAGATGCAATCAGCACGAGCAGAGCGGTGGTGCCCAGGATCCCAGCTAAGAGGGCGGGCTCCACCCTGTCCTTGGTAGTGTCAGTAGAAGGCGCCCCGGTGATCGATGGGAGGGAGGACGAAGGGAATCCGGAACAAGGTTGTTCTGCCATTTAAGAAAGGTCAAAGGTACACGAATAGGCTAAAATATTACATATGAAGAATGACACGATGTTAAGTATTTTCGAAAAATAAAGTCACAGATCCGGTCGCCGTGAATGTACTGCGTGGACACGACACTCACAAGCCGGTTTGAATAGTGCTATAAAGGCGCATTGAATTCGTGTTCGACATAATATTACGAAAATACTTTATATCGTGTTGAATTCGGTATAATGATGAGGAGTATCAATCATTATAACTTACTACCAATCAATCAGGTTTGAAGATTAGCTGTGAGAAATTTAGTTTTCCAGTCAAATCGAACGTACGATCTGATTTGAAATGGACAGTTTCATTCGCGATGTAAGACACCCTGTGCGTCCGGTGTACCCTCTATGCACTTTCAGTGGTTGTTTATCGTCGAATCTCTGATTCCCGTTGCATAGTCAGAGGAGATATATGATATGATATATTTTTATTTTAAATGAATGTGAAGTGACAAAAATAATTACTTAATTTACTAAATTTTGTTATGTATAGAATTTCTAAGTGTTTATAACATCGTGCTGAGTATGTTCAACTCAAACGGATTCAGTCATTTTCCACTTATCAATTTGATTAAGTGAATGGCATAAAACTTTCAAGAACAGGCTCGTCCTGGAACTCGAACCCACCACGTAATCATTGTGGCATTGCGCCAAACCACCCGATCACACCTCGACTGTGAATGTGTCTATCGGATACATTGTTAATTAACCCATTGATAACTGAACCTGTTCTGTCCGTCCCTGTACAAAGTCTTGGTAATTATAGAATTCATTGGCCAATGGATTACCGTAAGACAGCCATTAATTGAGTTAGAATTATTTGAGTTCTTTTTTTGTTTTGTTTCAATTACTTAGAATATCTCATTATTATTTTCTGCTTAAAAGTAATGTGCTAAATCATTGATTTTGCACTTGTGAGTGTTCAATAATTTAATTAAGGACGTAACGCGAATTTGTAAATAATTCCTGAAAAAAATGAGTATGACTACAACATTGCAATTTTTCTTCTCAATTTGGACGTAAAGCAAACTTCTTTACCTGGTGCAGTTGTATCAAGGATGATTGTTGCGGTGTACTTAGAACCTTTACTCCTACTCTTAGTTATCCAGGGCACTACCTGATGAGGAAAACAAAAGCAAAATATCATGCTTAGCCGATCATGGTGCGTTCTTATAAACAATTTTATGGTTTATTTAGTTAACAAGTTAAAAAGTCTACCCAGAAATAACATTTCTCCAACAAGAGCAGAAAATTTATATGAACAAAACAAAAAAAAGTTTGAGAAAAATTGGACAACTAAATAAGAAAGTTATGAATGTTTAAATATTTAGACAAATTGGCAACTGATGACGTCATAGGTGCACATCTAACCATTTATTACATCCATATCAATGTCATAAAATGTTACTTTTTCCCCAAAATATGATTTCCTCACAACTTTAACCGTAGAATATCTTTCTGATAGATATGTAGATCCATTATTTGTATGTTTATATACATTCATACAAACCTCTCAACTTTGTGTAAAAATGATAAATTTTGCATCATAAATGTAATGAAAATTCTGGTTAGTTGTGCACCCATGATGTCATCAAATTGGAAAAATCACTGGAAATTTTAACTGATTTGCCCATATTTTTCAAATCTCTAAAAATTCATAACTTTTTTTATTACCGTTATTCTATAGATCTCTCCATACTCAAACCCAGTAAGGGTGATGTTAAAACGATATGAAAGATTGCCATTCCATTCCTCCTGTAGAATAATAAAAAAGAAGATTAATATGATATTTAAAAGTATCATGCTATTAAGAAATCCTGATCACCGCATGTGTCTATGGATGAACTCATCTGCACAGTTTAGTTTCGCTGATCTTGGAAAATACAATTTGAAATATGAAAGTGTTTCTTGTTTTCTTTCGACCAAGAAATTCAAATTTGCAATACCTTCTGCCGGGCCAATGCTATATTTTCACTAAGATATAAAATAGTCTCATTATCCAATCTTGTCAGAATCATATGTGGGCCAATAATGTTGAAGATAATTTATCAAAGTTGTGGCATTTTGAACCATTTCCGCATTCTATTTTGCCTAATCACAATCTGAACACTGAGTAATTCCGGTTAAGGCTCCAGTCACACAGAAGCCCCGATTGAACACGACTCAACACGACACTTTTTTAGTTTAACAGTTAACTGCCCCTAAACAGATAGTCGTGTTTAATCGTGTTCAGTCGGGGCTTCTACGTAACTGGGGCTTTAAAGGCCACCACACACTACACGACTTTTAGTCATACGACCTTACCACCAATTTTGCAAATGCTGGAACATGCTATAATACGTCGTCTCACGACGAGGTACTTAATACCTGAAACTTAATGAAGTATCAAGAATCAAGTACCTCGCCGTAAGACGACGCATCACAGCGCGTTTCAGTGTTTGATAGAGAGAGAGAGAGAGAGAGAAAGAGAGAAAGAGAAAGAGAGAGAGAGAGAGAGAGAGAGAGAGAGAGAGGGAGAGAGAGAGAGAGAAGGAGAGAGGGGGGATTTGAGTTTTACGGCGTGTATCATTCAAAATTGAATATTTATGCCAGGAGAAGAGAGGAAGAGGACCGACCTTTATGATTTTAATACGGAAATAAATTCAAATCAATAAATCAAATCAAATCAAACCTTTAACGTCATCATCCGAAAGAAGCGACCTAAGTCAATTTGTGACTGTCCTAAACAGCTTGATTACGGATGCACTCCACAACACTCAGTCGACGCCAACGCCCAATTTGAAAAAAAAATGGTCGTAAAGGCGTACGACTAAAAGTCGTGTAGTGTGTGGTGGCCTTGGCACAGGATAAGTGTGAACATTCGTTTTCCAATGTATACCTGATCGATGTGTATTGTGTTGATTTCCCTGTCGAGGAGGTCAGTGCTATTGATAGGTATATGTGTCACTCGAAACATTGTGAGATTCCCGTTGATTTGAAGTGGCGCCAACCAGCTCAATGACGTCATTATAACCTTCTGATCGCGATTCACCTCCACGCAATCGATTAACAAATCACGTGGTTTGCTACTCCACTCGACGGCTACAGAGTTAAAGTCACGTGGTTGGTTGTTAGAGTGTTTGGTCAGCACTTTAATGATACAGAGTTTCATGCATCTTTATGAATTATTATTGTTGTCCACTAGAGGTTTATGTATCTAATAATATTCATTTATTCATTTTTTTTTTTNTTTTTTTATTACCGTTATTCTATAGATCTCTCCATACTCAAACCCAGTAAGGGTGATGTTAAAACGATATGAAAGATTGCCATTCCATTCCTCCTGTAGAATAATAAAAAAGAAGATTAATATGATATTTAAAAGTATCATGCTATTAAGAAATCCTGATCACCGCATGTGTCTATGGATGAACTCATCTGCACAGTTTAGTTTCGCTGATCTTGGAAAATACAATTTGAAATATGAAAGTGTTTCTTGTTTTCTTTCGACCAAGAAATTCAAATTTGCAATACCTTCTGCCGGGCCAATGCTATATTTTCACTAAGATATAAAATAGTCTCATTATCCAATCTTGTCAGAATCATATGTGGGCCAATAATGTTGAAGATAATTTATCAAAGTTGTGGCATTTGAACCATTTCCGCATTCTATTTTGCCTAATCACAATCTGAACACTGAGTAGTTCCGGTTAAGGCTCCAGTCACACAGAAGCCCCGATTGAACACGACTCAACACGACACTTTTTTAATTTAACAGTTAACTGCCCCTAAAGAAAGAGTCGTGTTTAATCGTGTTCAGTCGGGGCTTCTACGTAACTGGGGCTTTAAAGGCCACCACACACTACACGACTTTTAGTCATACGACCTTACGACCAATTTTGCAAATGCTGGAACATGCTATAATACGTCGTCTCACGAAACTTAATGAAGTATCAAGAATCAAGTACCTCGCCGTAAGACGACGCATCACAGCGCGTTTCAGTGTTTGATAGAGAGAGAGAGAGAGAGAGAGAGAGAGAAAGAGAGGGGTGGGAGATTTGAGTTTTACGGCGTGTATCATTCAAAATTGGATTTTATACCAGGAGAAGAGAGGAAGAGGACCGACCTTTATGATTTTAATACGGAAATAAATTCAAATCAATAAATCAAATCAAATCAAACCTTTAACGTCATCATCCGAAAGAAGTGACCCAAGTAAATTTGTGACTGTCCTAAACAGCTTGATTACGGATGCACTCCACAACACTCAGTCGACGCCAACGCCCAATTTGAAAAAAAAATGGTCGTAAAGGCGTACGACTAAAAGTCGTGTAGTGTGTGGTGGCCTTGGCACAGGATAAGTGTGAACATTCGTTTTCCAATGTATACCTGATCGATGTGTATTGTGTTGATTTCCCTGTCGAGGAGGTCAGTGCTATTGATAGGTCTATGTGTCACTCGAAACATTGTGAGATTCCCGTTGATTTGAAGTGGCGCCAACCAGCTCAATGACGACATTATAACCTTCTGATCGCGATTCACCTCCACGCAATCGATTAACAAATCACGTGGTTTGCTACTCCACTCGACGGCTACAGAGTTAAAGTCACGTGGTTGGTTGTTAGAGTGTTTGGTCAGCACTTTAATGATACAGAGTTTCATGCATCTTTATGAATTATTATTGTTGTCCACTAGAGGTTTATGTATCTAATAATATTCATTTATTCATTTTTTTTTTTGGGGGGGGGAGGGTTACGACCCCAAAACAGCACCCTTTTTTTTGACTTCGCATAGGTATTCGCGGCAAAACTTTAAGAATATACGAATTATGACTAATCTAGGACTCGAACCACTAACCCGATTGAGAATGTTGTCTTTCTCTATCGTGTACATTGTGAAGAAAGACATTAATTGAGTTGAAATTTATCGTATTGTTTTCTTGTTGCAATGACTTGAAATATCCCATTCTCATCACAGAGTGTGGAAAATTATTGGGATTTTTTTTTAAAACTAATTACTTAAATAGCTAAATTTGGATTTTAAGAAGTTTACCATTAATTACTAAATATTTACGTCAATATTTTCGGTTGAGTTTGTGAATTCGAGTTTTCAATACCCAAATTAACTTTCTAGAGAATCGTACTTTGAAAATCGAGTGATAAGTAAAACCTGAATCATGATAAATATATTATTACGGAGCTTAAGCAAAGAAGACGGAAGGGCCGATCTGGACGTTATTTCTCAAGCACGGGGAAATCTAGCGGGTGTTCTCAACCTTAGCGGTCGCTAGATTTCCCCGTGCTTGAGAAATAACGTCTTGATCAGCCCTTCCGTCTTCTTTGCTTAAGCTCCGTAATATTTAGACATAAGACAGTCACAAATAACACATCTTTTACTACTCACGTTGGGCGAGGCAAAATTCTCTATCTCCCGTTTCTTCAAAGCAATCTATAGATAGAAACAATCAAAATGCACAAAAAAAACCGCATCAGCGACACTGGAAATTAGACAAAATGAAAGTGTTTATAAATTCATATTTTCCATTCCGATTTTCACGAAGTCATACCAGTTACAATATCATTGAAACGTTTTTTTTTTGTATAGATTTCACATGCATTTCAATAGCATGCCTTTTAATTTTTAATGTTTCTTTATGTTTTCTATGTTTTTCTATATTTTCCTGCAAATATGCCCTTTCGTAACCGTCAATCCGTGAAGAAACGGACCGCTACCTTTCTTTCCATATAAGTAGATACATTCAAAGAACGGAATTTGAATGATCTATAAACTAAATATTGATTTAACGTAATAATATATAATTTGCACGCAATTCGTGTTTTGTTACGTTTGGGGGCAAATGAGAGTGATCCCCTAAACCCCCACAAGAAGAGTTTCCAAACTTGCATTAATGGACATGCCTCAGCGCCTTATTTTTTTTACTCGTTAAACTCATTATTATTTTTCAAACGCTAATGATTTCATTGCATATGATATACAAGATGTGGGCGGTTGCATTCTATTTGGATTGTTCTGTTAGTTATTCACTTTGGACGAAGCCAATAACTTTATTCGTTCACAATAGCTAGAAACACGCCAAAGAAATCCCCTTCTTTTTCGGAAAAATGTCAAACTTCATGGAATCAATTGGGGAGTTACTTTATTTTGTATCCAAGAAGCTTTTATGAAGGCTTCAATAGAGCTTTTTCAAAATCCCTTGATTGTCCATTTTGCTCACAGCGTTTTTTTTTCACGCCGCAAATACTTAAATAGAAGGTCATCAAAATACCATGTGTAAAATCCCCTTCCCACATGTCATGAATCACAATGATTTGAACAAAAAAATGAAGAAGAATTGGAAGGAAACACGTTTTAATTATAAACCCATTATTAGGAAGAAACAATATCAAAATATGCTATGTGAGTGATGAATTTCAAAAAGTTTATGTATGTAATGAGTTGAGAACAAAATAAAATCATGAAATAGAACATGAATGCAGGAGAATGCAATGTAGCTAAAAACATCTTGTATGAATGTGACAACATTAATCATTGCGATTCACCGGTGTATTCAAAGAGCGAATGTGTTTTCCTGTCCAAGTATTTATAAATGGTATAAAATATATATGCAATGTGGAAAGGAACGACCTTCTGGTTGGCATTAATAAAATTGACCATACCATATCGGGCTGCTGATCTGAATGAATATCGTTTTAAAATGAATGATTTAAAGATGAAGTAATAATATAAAGCTAAATTGAATGATTAAAACGGTAAAACGAAAGATGAGGCGAGTTAAAACAAATCTTTCAAATTTGAACATCAATCAGTTAATTTGAATGCAACTCTGATAAAAAGATAAGCCTAATATTATGGCAATTTTCACTTACCGGGTGAATTTGAATTTACATTCCTCGCTCTTCCCGTTTCGTAGCTTGTAATGTTAGCCATCCGTAACTGGAGAGATATATAAACAAATATCCTGAACTTTTGAATCAAATTAAAATAAAAACTGCGAAAATATTATGATGAAAATTTGAAGGGAAACTGTGCGATTTGGAAGTTCGGCTATTTTTCTTTTAAATATTTCTTGAAGAGGAGATTGTGGATATAGAAATGAGTGAGTTGACGATGCCACCGACTGGTAATTTTCAATTTACAAAACTTACAACATCCATATTTTTTATACCTGGGTTGAATAAATTATAAAATATCACGATTCTCATAAATTTTGAAGCAATGCTATCATCACAACTCGCCTATTTGTATGTATTTATTGACACTTCCAAGAACTTTTGAATAAGTTTAAGATAACAATTTATCTATTTTTGTCAAAAATGTATCCATATTTATGGCTGTTTTTTTTGTAAATCTCCATTTTTATAGAACGAGCATAAAAAAGTCTTTCCACTGTAATTTCTTATCCCTTATGTCTTTAAAGTGCAGACGAACGATCAATAAATTCTAAACCGATAATTTGACAATCCTGCATGTATTTCACATTATGACGATATTTGTATAAACATTCTTTTTTTTTCATTTTCAAGGCAACTTGTATCATATCACAGACCAGTTTGTTACAAAAGTCATTTTTACAGGAAAATTTCTTGATTTCTTGGATGTGGTTCTTATGCTTTACTAAAACGTCACTACACTTCTTCGGAGGCCACTGACAGAATAATTCGTAACAAATTGGACATAGAAATAATAACGATGCTAGTGATTATTGCAAGGAAATTGTAAAAAAAAATGTAATATATTACAAGTATTTTCAGCATAAATGCTATGTTTTGAAATAAATTCTGTCGTTGCTATACTTGTTAAAATCTCCTTTTTTTTAAGTACTATTATCATTTTCATCAATATTTGATTAAGAAGGTCATATGAAGAAAGCTTACCCGAAATTGATACTCGAATCCGAAACTGAGATTGCGAAATGTGAAAGATTGGATAGTCTGTCAAAAAAGAAAGAAAATTAATAAGTCATAATAGAATAATGATAAAAGAGGGTAGATTACCATTATTCCATGGACTTTAATCACAGTGTTCCGGGTTCGATTCCCGTCAGGACTAATTTATTTTGGCAAGAAATCTATCATATTAGCCACTCTCACCCAGATGCTATTTGGGTACAGGAAGCAACCGTCTTGTGATTGGTTTAGCAGTGCGTGCTTAACAGGCGACTTGCAATAATAATAATGAGAAGCGCTTTGGTCAGTTCCAAACGTAGCTGGTAAAGCGTTATATTTATGACACGTATTATTATTATTATTATTATCATTATGAGCTACGAAAAAAATGTTAGAAGGATATGAGGGGTAACGTCGACATATACGCCTTAGGCTTGATTTTAATTTTGTTACCGACGTCATCTAAATTGCATTTTCAGATAATCTAGATATTACTTCTTTCAAAACAAAGGTCAAATATTTGAATCTTGATATTCATTAGCAACTCATACTATGGAAAAATTGGGAAAGCATATAGTCGGACATATTTTAAGTAATATTTACAGGAGCAATTATGACAAGTATTTTGCCCATTTTCTCCGAATAAAGAACATGAGGAATGATTTCTCCCTAGATTTTGTGGTTCACAGAATTAGTAAAATGCTTCTCTGAGATTGGCGAAATTCCACAGGCCATTTGCACGAAATGCTCTTTTCAGTTTGTTCACCAGGGGCCGATTGGTAAGAAGTCTTAACTTCTTGTGCCATCTTCTTAACATAGACACAAACGTTGATACGTCTATGTTATGAGGATTGCACGAGAAACGAAGACGTCTTAGCAAGAGAAGATAGCTAAGACAATTTCTTGTAATGGGACCCAGGTCTTCATAGCTAACACGTTCCTTAATTAAACACTCTCTTACAGAAGACTCTTCTTCCGGGCACGCATCCCTCCCACTCATCCCCGCACCACTTTCACCGTATCCATGGCAACGATTCTCCCCAACATCAATCCCGTTAGATAAAAGAACAGAAAGAAGCCCAAATTTGGTGCTCAATTCGGCGCACGTTTTCTCAATTCGTCCCCTGTGTACATTTGATCTAATGACTGGGATGTATTTCGAAATTGAATCAGAGTGTTGGCTCACTCCTTGAGCAACTGTCTTTAGAAAGTGCAGTTTCAATGACGGCTTTAAAACTGAAGAGAAAAGTGCAGGTTTTCCCTTTTGTGTAATCACGGACCTGAGGCCCCAGTCACATTTGGCCCCGGATCGAAGCAACACGATTCAAAAGCACTGCTAACGGTGCATGGACTGAACAAAGAGTCGCGTTGAGTCGTGTTGCTTCCAAGGTCCTATGTGACTGGGGCCGGAAGCCAATGGTATGATCGACCAATTCGCAAGGTCGCGAGTTCGAAGAAATAAATCGGAGTCTCTTTCATGTCGAATCTCTTGAAACTATAATTATCCCGTGAGGCTCTTATTCCTAATTCTTAATTCGACTGATCGTAAAATTTATTAGTCTTAATTTCGACCAAAAGTACATTATCCCACTTAGAACGAGCGATGATTTTGGTAAATGTGTTTCGAAAATTGATTAAATCTATGAATTTAAAGTATCTTGGGAAGTATATGATGCCGAATATCTTCATGAAATCCAATGATGATAGATGAAAATATAGGAAAAATACGAAACAGGGTGGCGTTTCACCAAGATAAGAAAGACTTTACGCACGACTTAACGTTCGACTGGTACCCCTTCTTGTGCGTAATAATTCATACTAGTGCGCGCATTCAGCGCAAGAATTGATACCAGTCGAACGTAAAGTTGTGCGTAACTTTAAGAACAACTTGATGAAACACCTCCCAGATTTATTTGGTTATAAATATGTATAGCCATGGGATTTCAAATGTAACCATATGGGATTTAGGATAGATCTAATTTCCGGCTATGATCACTGGTATTCGATTGTGAATAACAATGACAAATAAATTAACTACCAATGAAAATATTGGGATAACGACAGAAAGGATATTATGAAGTTCGGTCTCTTTAATTTGTCTTTCAACCCCTCTTAATTCAATATGATTGTATGAAACTTTTAAATGACGATATAATCCCCGAATAAACATATTCTCATTTTTTGTGGTGATATATGGATAATGAACACTTGGGAAATAAAAGTAATACAAAATACTTCCATTACTCTATCGTCGCCATCGCTTGCCCGTGAAGCCGGAATGTGATGTACAACGATTTTTTTTTTTTTGGGGGGGGGCAGGGAATATATCCTGTCTACAGAAGAAAATGGGGGGAAACCAAAACGAGCGACGGTTCTGTCCTTGAATCTAAATCAAAAGATAACTATTTCAAAGGCAAATGGGTTTACTATTAATCAGCGTTATGGCATACCTTTATATGCCAAGTTAATGCGCAATTGATAATTGATTTGGGGTGATTTTGAGCCAGAATACATTTTTATCGTTTGGTCCGCAGAGTGGATACATGCGCTATATAAATTGCATCTTTTATCAATATTATTAATATTGTTATTATTGTTACTATCATTATTGTTATTACTATTATTATTATTATTATTATTATCATTCTCCTCCTCCTCCTCCTCCCCTCCCCATTCTTCTCCTTCTTCCCCTCCTCTTCCTGCTTTTTCTTCTTCTTCTTTAGCTTCTCCTTTTTCTCCATCTTCTTCTTCTTCTTCACCTCCTCCTCATTCTTCTTCTTCTCCTTTTTCTTCTTCTTCTCCTCCTTATTATCTTCTTCTTCTTCCTCTCCCCTCTTTTTCTTATTCCCCTTCTTCTTCTTCAGGCGCAAATATTCGACTATAAATGGCAAACTCCTTGAAACCCATTTTCACCCTGCCTCCCTCTTTCACCCTCTTCCTCCGTCTGAGATGCGAGGGTCATTAATCGCTCTTGTCCTCATGGTAGAAAATAGGTCGGCACCTCTTCAAAATTTGGGCCAGAAATACTGAACGACGAGTGCACAATACCGTGAATAAAATGGCAATAAAGACACAAGGAAATTAATAACAAGGCGCTAAGAATGTCCCTATATCGGGATGGGCGCCACGCGTTGTCAAACTGGAGTTCATTTTAAATGGGTGCAGAGTGGTGGGCGACCGCCGATCTTTGTTCAGTGGTCGCGATGCTGATGGAAATTTATTTTATCCGAAAGGCTCAGTCACATATGTGTGAATAACAGTGAATCGTGCCCAACTTAAATTCAATCTATTTTTACGCTCCCTATATGAAAATCATACCATGGCCTTTTGAACGTAAGCAGAAAACATTAAACGTTAGCCTCGCGTTTCCTTTGTATTTTTTTTCTGCGCAAAAGAACATAAATGATTTAAATTTATGCTGAACAAAACTACTTTAGAGTTTTAATGGGAATGTGTCTCTGAGCCTTAAAGTGGAGATTGCGAGTAGGAAAATACTATAAAAACGAATTCATGAAAGATTCAAGAAAAAATGAAAATTTTAGATTGAAAAAAAAAAACAAATCACATTTTGCTAATTTTGGATGAAATTTGATCCGGTTGGTAAAAAAAGACAAAACAAAACAAAAACAGAAATTGATATTCTTCTAGCCAAATTTTGTTGACATTACGTTATCCAACCTTTTTAGAGTGTATTGTCAATCAACCCATCAATATAACGATCATTCAAACCATCTAGCCTGACTAGTAGCAAATCGTGGCAGTTTATGATAAATTCCTAGAGATGTCGTCTTAGAAAGGCGTCAGCTTGTAAGATTGGCTCCGAACTCGATTGCAGTAATTGGAGCCCGATATTGGAGAGTTCTTTTTGCAACCCAAGAGTTTATAAGACCTTTAATGATGAATGCCAAAATACCGACGGATGACTTGGTTCTGAAGATCCCTATTCAAACCTTGTCATTTTGATGTAGCCTTTAGGGTCTAGAATATAATCAAATCTTCTTCTAAAATAAAAGACCCCTAATTTTACCTCGATATAATTTCCCTCTCGTCCTCTCTATTCTGATTTTAAAAATTGCGTTTCTTTAACTCTGTAAACGACTTCGTCTGTTTTGTTATGCCAAAGATCGATAGGCCTTTTGGTTGGCAAGACTGCAGCTAACCATCAAAACACAAAAACATAAGTAAAAATAAACCCCGCATATCATGCACTGCTGCAACAGCAGGAGTTTCATGAAGTTTGTCGCAGCGACGATTAGTCAGCGCCGACTGAATCCAATGACTTGCTTGATTTCGAATGGTTGAAAAGCACAAGCTCTGACAGAACTGTTAGAACTACATCAGTGCTAAATAAAGGCCCCAGCACACCAAACACGGCACGGCATCATGGCAAGGCATTTACGCAGTATCTTGGTTGTTATTGGCCAGCGCGCCCCTCCTCGCAAAGTATTTTTTTGGGAGATATCGCATAAATGCCGTTCCGTGATGCCTTGCCGTGTTTGGTGTAAGCGAGCCTTAAACCTGTTTACAATGGTGTTGTGATCTTCTAACATTTTCTGCAGATGCACATAATGAAAACCTAATCGATCTTAACTTAACACCATGTTTCTTGCAGTATATGCTATGATACTTACGACCAAAGTGTATAGGCTATCTTCGTTAGATGTGAAACAATCCCTGTACATTTTCTTTTCTACTGCATTTGTCTGGAAGTGTTAAGAGCAATGATGATGAAAAGGGATTTTTTTTCATGTGTGATTTTAAGTTTTACTTGAACAATTTGTTCTTTGTCCCTGTTGAATTGACCGACATGAAGTAAAGTTACCAAGTTTTTAAGATAAATTATAAACAGTTATTTAAATGCCATGCTTATGGTACCTATAAAGAAGAATACCAACCTGCGTTTCTGTCAAAATTTTGTGATTGAAACCAGTTGAATAAGCGTACTTATTTTTGTTTTCGGAATATCACCATCGGCATACACGGTATACAGTCGAGTCGAAGAGATTTTTTTTGTATACAGAAACACACACACATACACATACACAATACACATTTACTTCTACACTACACATATACACATATCTATCATACATACACACAAAACCTACACACACAGACACACATACACATATACAAACACATAACGCACAGACACATACGCACACACGCACACACATGCACACACAAACGTTTCACCAGAACGCACACACAGATCACCATCGCAAACACGGTACATCGACCGTCTGATCTTTATTGTATAACATTTTTACATTCTGGGGAGAGAGAAGACAGTGCTTTAGATATTTAACTGCTTTATAATCTGCAGTTAAAATATCACCATTTTCAAGTCAAACAAATGAAACAAATCTCCTTTGTGTACAATTTCATTGCTATTTTAGTCGAAATAAACAAATATGTGATGCGACTCACTGTATATTGGTAGTTTTCATAACGTACAGCACACCCAATAGCAGCTTTATCCTTGACGACACTTTTCACAAATCGACCTGCAACGCCAGAAACCAGATCAAACTCGGCCAATCCTAGACGATGATGGAAATAAAAGAAATTAGTGGTTAAAATGGTGTTTATGATAATCATTTTAAAAAGCAAGTAATGCCAATTGAAACAATTAACAGGGATCCCGAAAGACATATACGAACGAAAGTTCCAGGGGTCGGTTGCATAAAAGTTATACTCGATGGCATGTTAATGGTACCGTGAAACGCAATGAACAAGAACGACATGGTGAAAAGGAACAAAATGTCCCTCGAAATGCTATCTTTTCAATGTTTTTGTATAATTCTTGCTCTCACATTTTTAACATTTTGAAAAGCCTCCCGCATTGGTCACAAATATGCTTCAACTTATAATGCCCTAGTCACATAGAAGCCCGGAAGCAACACGATTCAACACGACTCTTTGTTCGGAGGCAGTTAATTGTTAAATGGGCAAAGAATCGTGTTGAATCTTGGTGCTTCCGGGCTTCTATGTGGCTGAGAGCCTAAGAAAGGATTTTCGAAGTATACAGGGTGTTCCAATGAAAATGTCAAAATTTCTTCAAAATAGGGCTGTCAAATTTTTTTTCTTAATTCAGTGGCCGCTAATATCGAAAATTTGTTGACGATAGACCTTGTCTGATTATTCCTATATTAGTTTTATTCAACAAAGCACAAACATTTACCATGTACAATATGGTCTACTCCAATACGTTTAAAAAAAAACCATTACAAATACCCCGTCATCCATTTGGCATGTTTGGGTTAAGCCCCGGTCACATAGCACCTCGGAAGCAACACGATTCACCCCGACTCGTTGTTCTGAGGCAGTTAACTGTGAATTTACAAAGAGTCGGGGTGAATCGTGTTGCTTCCAGGGTCCTATGATTGTGATCGGGGATTAAAGGCTAAAGAATAATTAAGCCCTATTCTCTGAGGACTGGTCTTTCGCTCGACAACGCGAACGCTATTTCAAGAAGTTAGATCTATGGACAACCAAACTGGGTGATAACATGCTTTGAAATGCAATGAGGTCCTACGTGCTTTAAAAGCAATTTTGTTTTGAAAATAACAACCTTTGCAAAATGCGTGAATGACCGCTTCGTCAGTCCATAGATTTAAAGGGGAACTTCACCCAGACATTGATATGCGCTCAGTGGATGAAGAAAAATACAATGGTCAATTTGTGAAAATTTGAGCAAAATCTGTACTTTTCTCTTTAATTATGATATGGACATTTTGATTCTGCATGCATTTCGGAATTAATTTATTTGATTTATTGTCTACTTTTCTAGAAAGAGAAGAAAGTATGAAATTCTGTGTACAAAATGACTTGTAGAGTTCTCCATGTTGGCAGCCATTTTGTGCCTGTACGTTGCCAATTTGAGGAGCCCATGAGGGGTTTGAATTAAAACTTTGAAAATTCATAACCTCATAATGGATTGTTCGATTTTGCTCAAATTTTCACAGTTTGATTATTGGTGTTTTTTTTCTTCTTCATCTACTGAGAATGCATCCATGTCTAGGTGAAGTTCCCCTTTAACGTCTTTAAAGGCAGTCGCGTTGCAAAGCGAAAGTCTAGTAATATGTGAATATTAACCTGTTGAGTTGAAGGGTTCCCATTCCACAAATGCTTCTAGTTCATAAGGTGATTCTGAATCTCCAGATTGGTAATCGAGGGATTTTATGGTGCGATACGTGATATTAAACCACACTTCGTTTGGCATTGCAGCTGTGGAATTAAAAGAAAGACAAATATATAATGTATTATTATTTATTCTATTTATTCATTTATCCAAGTTTTCTTTAAAAGACAGGTTGGTCTCATTCGAGCTACATTGCCTGAGTTGCAAGATGTGAGCACTGTCCGACATAATGTTCTAATACATAACATAACACATAAAGCCATGAATATATTACATGAAAAACATATGAATAGGAGAATACAATTGCACGCAAAAATAATACAAACATAAGTACATACATAAAAATTGATTGAATGAATGAATAGTTGAATCACTTAAAGATAAATTATTATTTATCTATTAATCATTTATTGATATAGATATATTATTACTCATCAAATAATTATTAATTAATCATAATGATAATAAAACGAACACGATAGAAACTACTTCCGTAAATGAAGTGGGTCATGTGACAATAGATCCACACGTCGTTTATTACACTGTGCGGACACAGCAGTCACAAGCCGGTTTCGTTTTGACTGGCAATACAAGGGAGTATTGAATTAGCATTCGAATTAATTTTATAGAAATATACATATTGCGCTTAATACAAGCGTTTCTTTACCATCTCTCTGATATATAATACCCCGGCTTTTGCACGGCAATCGTTTTTTTTAGCGCATCTGTGCATTCAAGAAATTTCCTCTTGCAGATACCCATTTACGTCACCTGGGTTGAACGTAGCACAAAGTGGATTAATTTCTGCTACACAAATTATGCAGACATCATACCTAACGCCTATGTTATTGGACACTTTCACGAATATCAAAAATATGTTTTTAAACGTTCTACTGATTTCGTTTAAAACAACCCCCGAATAATATGTCGGAGTAAAGCGCAATGATATTTAACAGAGAAAACATTCATGTATAGACCGTTCACGGTGACGTTTACGTGAACAACGTAACGCTGAAAATGTTCATGCGATGATTGCATATTTGTATTGTTTGCAATGTGTATTCCTTATATAGTAAACAATGCTTAATTATATGTTCAAGGGCCTCATGGAAGACCGACCAATAATGATTGGGGTGGGTGGGTGAAATATGAACAATTAAATAAACAAACAAACTAATAAAAAATAGAAATAAGGGAATACATATCTTACATATCTACATAGGTATTGATTATGTTGTTATAAACTTGAATACATTTGTTTATCAATTTTCGTAGGAATGTTGTGCAGTTTCGTTGTAAGCTGAGCCTTTATATTGCAAATATTGCATATTCATGTGTGATTCCGAGCCCTGGTCACGTCTTTCGGATGCTGACGTTAAAGACTGGCCCTATACTTCCATCTGATTATTTTGGAGTAATATATTCAAACTTGGAATGTTAACGAGTTTTAACTCTATTTCACTGCTTTCGTTCTTGCAAATGTTAACTCAATGTTTGACACAGAATTTCCCCCTTACAGAAGACGAGGACCCACAAGGGAGAAAAAAGGTGCTTCAAATTTTGAGTGCACGAAATCTCCATCTTCCTAACCCAACTCGCCTCTTTAAGGGCATAGATGGAGGGTTAACCTGTTTGACGACTTTCCTAATAAGTCTTCCCATTACAATTGTGTCAAGTTCGTGTCTAAAGTTCGGAACTAAATGCTGATATCTAGTATGGACGTTTAACGGGTGGTGGTAATGAGAGCACCTGTAATTGGGATACGACGCATCATGTGATGTTGGTTATGGTAGAGAGCAGGATGAGGGGAAGAAGGGGATAGAAGAGGAAGGAGTTCGATGAGGAGGAGGAGGAGGAAATTAAGAATAAAGGGGATGAGGGATTGAGGGCGGAGAACATAATAGCACCGATATCAGGGATACGGTTCGTCATGTGATGTTGATCAGGATTTGGGTACAAATAAGAGGAGGAGAATGGGTGGGAGGAAAACAAATGGAAAGATATGACATGGAGGATCGGAGGTGGAGGAGGAACACGGATGAGGTGGAAAAGGAGAACGGGTAAAAGAGGAGGAGGAAGATAAAGTGTTGTAGGAGGAAGAAGGATGCGGAGGAGGAGGATACTGATAATGATGGTCACAATGATGATGATGATGATGATGAACAAGAAGGGGTGATGATGGAGGAGGAAAAGAGATGGAAGAGGAATGAGAAAAGTAAGAATAGCAATATAGAGAGGTGGGACAGGAGAGCCTTAGGAAATTCGAGATTGGGATGCGAATAATCAGTGATACTAGTATTGAGTAGGATCGGGAGTACAAGTAAGAGGATAAGGATGGGTATGGTGGGAGGGAGGAGGAGGAGGTGGTGGAGGAGGAGAAGGCGAACGCTGAGACGAAAGCGAAAGCGGGGGAGGAGGAGGCGAAAGGGAAGGAGAAAAGGGAGTAAGAGGAAGAAATGGAGGTATAGGTGTGGAGGGACAGGCCGAGAAAAAGAAGGAGAGGAAGAGATGTGAAGAAGGAGGAATGAATGAGTAGGTGAGAATAATGAGCTACGACTCAGCAACCTTACGACTGGCTAACGACTGGATGACATCTCTGACAAACTGAAGCATGAGCCAGTCGTAAGCATAGTAAACACACATCTTGCGATCCGACCCCTTGCATTACTGCGATTGGGAGTAAGTGCACGATGATCTGAGTGAGAGGAAGAAGGAAATAGGATGGGAACGAGGGAGGTGGAAGAAGTGGAGGATGATGGGGAATAGAACATGTAGGAGGATGGAGAAGAAGCGTGTTGTTGTTGTTTTTATTTGCCATTAAAAATATCAAATGCAAATACAAACACGAAATTATTACACAAATCACATGAACAAAAATATTCATAATACATAATACATAATAGATGAATGAGCTACTTACTCAGAGCTACTTACAAAATAGCTCTGTTCTTCCTAGAGTTCTAGTGTTTGATTTTTTTTTTTTGGGGGGGGGGGGGTAAGAGTGAGAAGCACGACACCGTGCAATATTTGTTTGATACAACAAAATGGAAATGATATCGATGATAATCGTGAAAATAAAAATAAAAGTTAAGAATTGACGGGACTTATAAAATGACATAGTTCTAGGACAAGATACGGACGGTTATGATAAATACTTACGCATCCCACACATGAAACCTATCGTAGCCTCTACCAAAACGAGCAGGGAAAGTATGGACCAGCAGAGTGACGCCATTTTGACTCTTGTAAACTCCAATCGCTTCTTATTTCGGGCTCATACCTCGGTTTCCTCCCGCTTTTGAAAGATTCTGAAAAAAAGAATGAGAAATTTCATATACTTAAAATCTGTCGTGCATTTCTATAATTTGGATTAATGCATTTTTGAATAGAAATCTTCCAAACATAGTAATTATTCCCCTTAACAACTTTCTAAGACTTTTTATAGGAACATTTAGAGGATGATTATTGGTAGGGATGTTACAATGAAAGAGGATCAATTGGGCTAAAACACACACAAACACACACACACATACAGTAGGAGTCAGTTTTTAAATATCTTTTCCTTATTGAGATAGTTAAACACGATCTCTACTATATTTCTATGAAACGATTTTCATAATTCTCTAATATTAAAGTAGGCCTATTTGTGGTGGACATCTCAATCAGGGAAATGTCCAACAAACATTTATAAGTTTGCAGAAGATGAGATGAAACATTGTTTACCTCAGATGTATGT
>BQKZ01004013.1:16925-35472 GCA_036244855.1 Temnopleurus reevesii
GGTGCATGAGAGAGAGAATCATTGGGGCAGGGGGGGGGGGAGATTTACACAAAAGATGTAATCCGGTGCGATTTTTCTGTTAAATTTGATTTTATGACCTAACTTTGTCAATTTTGAGGTGCTAAATACAAAAATCTTTTGTTCCGATTTTTCCGACCACGTACGTCTTAAGCCGCCATTTTGGATTTCAAAATGGCCGCCACAGAATACTAATTTGGGGCCATATTTTGGGTGTTTCTATCCCACATTTGTTGCTTTATGTCCAACTTTGAAGATTTTGGGGTGTTTGATCCAAAAATATTTGGTTCCATTATTTTCGAGCACGTCTTCAGCCGCCATTTTTAATTAAAAACTGGCCGCCATAGTAAACCTATTTTAGCCACATTTTGGCTCTTTTTACCCTAGATTTGTTGCTTTAGGTCTGACCTTGATGATTTTGGCGTGCTGAATAAAAAATATTTGGTTCCATTTTTACCACGTCATCAGCTGCCGTCTTTGATTTCAAAATGGCCCCCATTGAAAACCCACTTTGGGCTGTATTATTTCTACATCAAAGGCGTTTTTTTTTAAATTTCCAATGATGATTTTGAGGTGCTGTATCGATAATGATTTGGTTCTATTTTTTTTTCAACCACGTATTCAGTCTCCATTTTGAATTTCAAAATGGGCTGCCATAGAAAATCCGTTTGAAGCCGTATTTTGGTATTTCTACACCATTTTTATTTCCCAATTCGAGGGTTCTGGGGTAGTATACTGAACGTGAAAATACTGCTTTATCTAATCAACCTCTTTTTGGCATAACGCATGGATTTCCTGGTTAATGTTAAAACCCTTATCAATTTATGAATCTATAAATGTTTGTTCTCCATTTCGACCAACATTTCATAGGTACAATTTTTACGGTAAACCAATTTTTCTGAAAAACATTAGCAATGATGTTGATATGTTGATCTCTTGAGATTATTGTTTATAGCGATGCATCTGGCTGCCACTTCCGAACGTCGATACATAGCTATCATGAATGCTTTTAATGTCTCAGAATTAAGATATGCAGCTCTTTACTGAAATATAGAAATAATTTACTGCACCATTAATGCTGTGAGAGGATCATGAATGTTGTCTGGATGATCACTGAGAGTGCAACTACCACATACAGACATACGGTAACATGAACACCCTGGATCAATATTATAGTTCATGTCTTCCGGCAAAAGTTTCTTCAAAGAGATACATAATTATGTTACAGCTTGTTAAGATGAATGGATAGGAGAGGAAGCTGTTTGGGAGTCTTTGGTAGGAGATCCTCTTCTTTATTTATTGATTGATTAATTTCCAGTTTTCTTTAAAAGACAGGGTGGTCTCATTCAAGGCACATGGCCTGCTTTTCAAGAAAGCCCTGCCAAAACATAAAGTATATAACATAACACAGAAAAGCATGATAAATTACATAAAAATAAAGGAATAGGATAAATACAATTTCACGCAAAGATTAATACAAACATAAGTACACATATAAAATTAAAGAAATAAATAAATAGTTAAAACATTTAAGAAAAAACATCTTTTCCATACCTGGAATCTGCTAGGTTTTATATGTTGGTGCACATATATAAAGTTCCATAGGATAAAACAGGAAGATATCAATGTTTTCAATGTTGATGGTATGTCAATAAATACATTAAAAAAAAATGAGAAATGTGCTCCCACCAAACCTGCATCACTTTTCAGTTCCTGGCTTTATTTATGTAGATCTTCTGAGGGGCAAGAAACAGCATCAGCCAAATCATCCCCATCAGGCCCCCCAAATAAAGGGCCTGCTTGACATCCAAACAACAAAAGTGGACTACCCGAGGACCATTCCCCATTTTTGTCGATGGGGGGGGGGGGGGGGACTTCTTGTGCACCAATACCATCCAGCGTCGCGTCGTAATAAAAATCCAAAATTATTGTAGCAGCCATGGTGGTGCAGTCATTCCAGATACAAATGATGTATGATCCATTTGTTTCAGAATAGAAAAGGAGTTGGTAATTCCATATTTAAGGTAGGATTTATGGTTGCAGCATATTACGTATAATTAAAACCTTAATTTTTAGGGAGGGGCTTAAAGTTTAGACTAAATCACAACCCTCAGTGTGCAGATAGACTATACCATCCAAGGTTTTATTTGCAAGAACAAAAAAAAAAATGGATGCCAAGGCCTTGAATTGGTCCCAGTTCCATAATATATGTTATAAATTATTCAGACCATTAACACTGTTTACACAGGAATATGAACAGCAAAAATAAAGTACCATACTATAGGAGCTCAACTTTGAGTTGATAACATCAAATACGTATAGCAAACGTAGGTCTATGATAACATCATTGACTAATGGTCAATGAAATGGCGACTAGACTTTGACCGGTTCTCAAAGTCGGATTAGAAAAGTGTGAATTCTGATTTTTAACTAGTTGATCACAAAATGTTGACACAAATCAGTTTCTATCATGACAATTATGAAAAGCAAACTAGTGCCTCATCGCCTTCTTGTTTAAAATAAGGCTCAAATGCGAGTTTGAACGATTCGCCTCCTCACCTTTCATATACCAAAACAATGCCCCTTGGCGGGTAAAATTACTCGGTTTCACGCTGAATGTATTTAATGCTTCCTATTACCATGATTACTGTTGTATAGTTTCTGACACCGTTTCGGATGGAAGTGTATATAGGCACAACCCTTATTAAATTGGCGCTTTCTCTCTGCACATACAGTATAAGCTTCCGTAATTTCTGTTGTGGTGAAACTTGTGCTTTTCGCTTTTTTTGTTCAGAATCTATATTTCCTCTGTGGCTGGACTGTAATTTACCCCCCCCCCTCCTCTCGAGGAGCTGACAAGCAAAAAAGAAAGCCCTTTTAAATGATCATCTCAAAGTTGGCTCAGTGGATCTGACCCAGGGGTCCCCAAAGTCACCCTCCCTTTATGAAACTCGCATGTGTCTATAGGCCTATAGAAAACATCAATCTGTCCAATGAATTATTCACTCACGACCCTCATTTGGCAGAACAATTTTGATGCAAGTATATAAAACACACCTATCCAATAATTCAATAAAAAACATTTTCAGTTCACAGCTACAGATACGCAATGACCTTCTGAATAATCGCTAATTACCTTCTGATATTTTCAGGTTGGCAACACTGACTGCATTCGTTGGCTAAAAAAGAAAAGAAACAAAACAAAACGAATAAAACAAACGAGCATGAATATGCATCTATTTTAAACCCGACCAATGTCATGTACTGTAATTCTAGTGGTGGAGAACCGGAGTTTGATTGGCAAGCTAGGCCCGAAGTTTGAACTCCGAGTGACCTTTTTGTCTCGACGTACGTCGCCCGACAGATGACGTCATTCGACCGATGTACATGTTTCTCTGAACTGTGCAATCCCTACGCGTGAAGGTAATTGAAATGTAGTCCTTTTAAAACACAGCCACACATGTTGTACTGTGCGATTAATTTTGTATTTTTAAGTCTAAAGAGAATCCATTTGAATTTAATTTAAATTCATTCATGAAAACGTTCTCCCTAAAAGTCTTGTTGCCTCTGTTTGAGTGGATTACCGCGGATGAATATTTTCTCGAAGACGAAATGTAATGCGCCTCATGACAAAGCCACTTTTACACGCCGCATGCTGCTGTTCATCTAGCATCATTTTACTGTTGGAATCGCTACTGAAAAGTGACACAATCGCATTTAATTCTCGCAACTGTACCCAGTATTTGTGAAAAAATGTAAAGATTTGGAGACAGAGGTCGATCTTTCGACAGATCTGATAGACGGGGTGGAGGGTAAGTGCATTTTAAAAAGTGTTACAAAACGCCGGTAGCAATCCGGATGTGCAATGCATTGCATTTGCCGTGTGGAATTTTACTGTGTAGCAAGTGGCATGTTCTGCTGCGTGATTGAATGAATGACTCAGTGATTGTCATTGAAAAAGAAAATGGTGGTAGGCCAGACTATCTACCTTCAACCTTTCCCAACGTACCCAAAGTCTAAAATTTTAGGACTTTCTTTTTACTTTGACATGGTGGTTAATTTTTTTATGTGTACGTGTGTGAAAATTGCTGAAATACAGGATGGAATTCATGCAAAATTTCGACATAATCTGTTGACATTCCCATAATCTAAATCTGTGTCAGCTCAGTGGCAGGGGAAGTTGAAAAGCGTCTAGGCTTGAAAGAAAGAAAATGTGAAAGCAGTGAAAATAAATAATGTGCACTAAGATAATGCAATGAACAGTCAAGAACAGTTAGAAAAGGAGAAGAGAAGAGAGAGAGAGATTAAAAAAAAAATGGTGCAGCATGCAGGTTGGTTGAAATTAGGCAGGAAAAAAAAGTCAAATCTTACAGTAAATGAACAGCACTGCCATTGGAGAGTAAAAAGTAAAGGGTGGAGAATACTTTGGAAATAAATGAAGAGAGTTAGAGGAGAAAAAGGGGATATGAAAGTCCTGTGAAACAGAAGACAAAGGGATAGCATGAACATCAAATAATAGGCAATATGAAAGACCGTGAAATTGGCGTTTCACTTGGTTACAAAATTCCTATTTTATAGCACCCCGATTGGGAGTGTCGTCAGTGCAGAAAATGAATGCCCCTCTTTGATATTTGTAATTTTCCTCAAGGCTAAACATGTATTATTTGGGTTTTGTTGCAGTGGTGGAAGAGGAGGATTTGGAGGCCCAGCTCGATTTGGAAGTAGAGGATCAGGAATGGGTGGAGGAGGAGGCGGAGGAGGTGGGGGATTCAAAGAGAAGTTTGGACAACCAGGTGATAAGCTAAGAAAGCCGAGGTGGGATGTCGAAAAACTAGCACCATTCAAGAAGAACTTCTACAGAGAACACCCAGATGTCACAAATAGGACCTTGGTAAGTTTTCTAAAACTAATCTGAAAAGATTCCCATCAGTATGATACACTTTTCTCTAAATTAATGCTTCCATTTACTGTCAAATTTGCCTGCCAATAGATTGACTTATAGACCAAGTCAAAACTGAAATGCTTTTTATTAGTGTATATTTTGAACAACTCTATTTATGGTGGATCTTATTAATTGAATAAATGACTTAATTTAATCAATGTCATAATTATGAATGACATTTTTTCTTGTACATGGAAGGTTTCGTTTGATAATGAATAGTGGCTTCCTTTTCAGATGTCCTTAATTCTTAATATCATGATACAATGATCAGAAATGCAATTATCTTAATTCTCTGTATGTTATGGATTGTTTTATTTCTAACAGACTGATATTCAAAGCTTCTGCGAAGAAAAGCAAATCACAGTCAGAGGGAAGGAACCGATGAGACCAGTATTTGAATTTCATGAAGCATCATTTCCAGGTTGGTTGTTTGAAAAATAAAGTTTGCAGTCATTTTTGAATTCCCACCCCCTCCAAAATGTGATTTTATTTTAAAATTTGAACTTAATTGGATTCATGTCCTTTTCTAAAGATTACAATACTTAATTTGATATTGTTTTCAGGAAATGGAATTATGTTTAAAGTAGTTTTAGAAATGCAATTATACAATACAGAATAATGATTAAGGGGTTTCTTTTAGATTTTGTGAGAGAGGTAAAACAAAATCCACAAAACCATATTGTGCACACCTAGTAACAAAATACTTTGTAATATACAACAACTGTCTATTATGATTTGATACTGTGATTTTATAAGTGACAGTTATATTTCTTGAAACCTTCAAGGAAAAGAATGTCTTGTCTTGTAGCTCCAGCCAACAATACAGCCAAATAATTTAAATTCATAGAGGTTTTTGGTTTTTAGCAAGGCATACCATATTTTAAGTGGTCAATGAATGTCATTTTTTTTTCATTCTTCCAATAGATTATGTAATGGGTGAGTTGAGCAAATGTGGTTTCTCACATCCCACTGCAATCCAGTCACAAGGATGGCCTATAGCACTCAGCGGGCGAGACTTGGTTGGCATTGCAGCCACTGGGTCTGGGAAAACTCTATCAGTAAGTATTGTAACAGCTCTTTCTTACACTAAAATAAAAAGTCAAACAAAAAGACTGCATGGATTTAAGTAATCATTCCTTCTGTGAATTCAAATAATGTTTTGTTATTTAAAACAAAACACGCACAAATGAGTGACAAGTTCAAAGTGTGAATAAAGCAGTAATATCAACATTGAATATGTTCTATTATGGAATGAACAGATCATTTTTGTGTGAAGTTTTCCATACTTTCTTATCCTGAAGCAGATTCCTGACAGTGTATTGCTATCTCTCTTTTTCTCCACAGTATCTCTTGCCCTCAATAGTTCATATAAATCATCAACCATTCCTAGATAGAGGTGACGGCCCAATCGTAAGTACTGAAAAAAAGTTGTTTATATTCCATCTGTCATTAAACTTCTGAACTATCCATGTAAAATAATCTAGCACATAACTGGGTGGTTACTCTGCTTGGTCTAGCCTGTTCGGACTGAAAAAAAGAGCTTCAACCCAACTTACCAGCTGAATGTGAAAAAAAAAAGTCATTTTAGTTAGAAGCGATAATTGGGGATATATACACACACAAATAATGTATATGTATAACAACTGTCATAACTTGTACTTGGTAGTAGAGAACAAATTGTTATTTAGAAAATAGTATTCCGAGATTTGATATCAATTGGATTGCGTCTTTACTTTATTTGAAATTTGTCTTATGAAGGCTTTTCTTGATTTTATAATGATCAGACTTGAAATTCTTTCATGCAAGTATTTTTGTGGAAAGTGATGAATTATAAGAAATTTGCAACAAGATGCAGTTCCAACACTCGAGTTCTCTTTATAAACCACAACATGCATGCATTTATATTCAAGCTTTTCTCCTGGTCTTATTCAGGCCCTTGTTCTAGCACCAACCAGAGAACTGGCACAGCAGGTTCAGCAGGTCGCTTTGCAATTTGGTCGCTCATCAAAGATCAAGAGTACATGTGTATACGGTGGAGCACCAAGGGGACAGCAGCTCAGAGATTTGGAGAGAGGTAAGGCAATCCCAGACAGATTTTAAGTGTGAAATTAACATTGTTCAGGCCTGTTACATGCTGTCAAGTGCATTTCAAGGTACATAATAACCTCTTATGCTTCATCAGGGCGCTACAAACCCACTTGCCCTTATGCCTGGGACAACAAAATATTGCTGGTGGGCAAGTAAATGAAATTGTAATTTGCCTGACAGGGGCAAGTAGTAGTTTTTGATAGAAGTTTTCTGTAAATGCAAATTGGCATTGGCAATCAATTTGGGGCAAGTGATTTAAATTCTGGTAGCACCCTGTCATGCATTCCTGAATCCAATAAACTAGGGAAACATTGTTACTGCAGGGCCCGCTTGGAAAAATGTTTGAATGTAGAGAGGCTAACCTGGATAAAAATTTCTTTCCCTCCGTCAGGTGTTGAGATCTGCATCGCCACACCGGGTAGGTTGATAGACTTCCTGGAGAATAACAAGACCAACCTGAGACGCTGTACCTACGTTGTGCTAGATGAGGCTGATCGTATGCTGGACATGGGATTTGAGCCTCAGATCAGGAAGATCATGGAACAGATCAGGGTAAGAACAAGATTGGAATGGATGGAATATCTAATTCATTAAAAGATTGATTATCGGATTAGATATGATAGGGGGTCAAAACTAGCTGGTAGACACAGCAGTGTATTGAAATTTTGCTTGTGAATTGGAGATAATTCAACTGAATTGTCTGTCAGTAGGCAGGCATCTATTGAACTACCCCATTGAGTTTGCAGCAATGGATGACACGTTTACTAAATATAAGTGATAATGACTTACTCCCCTCCCCAAATGAAAAATCATACCATATACTCTCGGCTTTATTTAATATTTTGTTTATCTTCTGTTTAGCTGTACCTCCTACAAAGGGTTATTCTTGGGGTACATTTGGTTCATGAAATCCAGTACATTTCTTGTAATAATGAAATTAAACATAAAATGCCATTTGTTTATCCCTTCAGCCGGACAGACAAGTTCAAATGTGGAGTGCCACATGGCCTAAAGAGGTGAGGAACCTGGCTGAAGACTTCATCAGGGACTACGTAATGGTCAACATTGGCTCCCTGAACCTCTCTGCTAACCACAACATCCTTCAGATCATTGATGTGTGTGAGGATGGAGAAAAGGACAAGAAGTAAGCATTTGTTTGAGTGTAGAGGTTTTTTATGGAAAGAGAAGTAGTATTAAAAATTTGTGCACATACTCTTCAGCGTTTGCACTTATCATCTTATGAGTCCCCAAACCAGCCCCCATGGATTCCCCAAAATATAGACTAGACATAAGAAATTGACGATATTGAATATGAAGGTAAAATTGAGCACAGCAATGAAATGGAGTTTTACTTTGAATGTGGATATACAAGGATATTGTAGGAATTAATGTTGCAATGGGTATTTGTTAAAAAATACATATCGTGAATTGAAAGCGTTCACCTAAGTATTGGTCCCCCTGCAGAGTTCTAGTTTCAAACGGTCCCTCATGAGCTCCTCTGTCTTTATTGTTGCAGATGCTGCACGTTCTTGAATGATATCGTGCAAATGAAAATTCCTCAAAGAGCTTGGCTTTCAAAAAAAAAAGAGGGGGTTTCAACTATTGTTCCGAAACTGAGTAACTTTAATTTGTAGTAAATAATATGATTGTAGTTGCTATCGCAATATGTAAAGTTTTGCATTATTTTCTTGTCTTTCTTTGTGACCAGGCTGATCCATCTTCTAGAAGAGATCATGCAAGAGAAGGAGAACAAAACTCTAGTCTTCGTAGAAACCAAGCGAAGGACAGATGAACTTGTACGCAGAATGAGACGAGATGGGTTAGTATTCATGTTACTCTAAATCAAATACTTCACCTTATAATATGCCACACATGAGTGCTCATTTCAAGTTTGTCAATGCATTTAGAGTTGCCCAGGAGGCCTGCAAGGTGCCTCTGTGGAGAGTAGTTTTAACCTCTTGCAGTGTAAAATTGAATTGTGAAGAATTTCAAACAATTTTTAGTGTACAGATATTTGCGCGATTTTAGACCCATTTGACAAATTTGATCAATGGTATTTGTTCACAATGAATGTCTGTCATAGAGAATGGCAATTATGGCGGTGCCAAGACTGCTAAATTCGTAAAAATAAGACCACTGAAAATTTCAGTTAATACAAAAAATGAAGTACTTTTCTACAATCGATTTTTTACGAGGTTCATAAATTAATCAATCATTCTGATTTGGTTCGTTCAGGTGGCCTGCAATGTGCCTTCATGGAGACAAGTCACAACCAGAGAGAGATTGGGTTCTTTCAGGTAAGTGATCACCGGTTTTCTTGTATGTTGTATTGATGACGGACCAATATTATTGAGCATTTATCTCCCTAGTAATTAATGTTGATTTAAATATTTTCTTGCAATTTCTATGTGACATAGGAAAAATTTGAATAAATCAGCTGATTTAAAGAGATAGACACATGGATGATTTTTATTTTTTCCCTGACCTCTATTTTGTTTCTCGGGTACGCTTTTATTTCGATTGCAAATAGTCTTAGTTTTCCTCAATTTTCTTTCTTTATAGAATTCAGAGAAGGACGAGCACCAATCCTTGTTGCTACAGATGTAGCCTCGCGTGGTCTAGGTTCGTATCAGATATACCCACAAAAATGCCAAACTTGTCAATCTTTCAAACTCTACCATTATTTTCATTATGATGTCAAATGAACACTAACTTTCATTAAACTAATGTTAAATTATTTATTTGTCACTATTAACGTGTGCATGTGTGATTACGAAGGTGAGGAGGATAGGAGGAGTTTATGCATTAAGATGTAAATGAGTATCGAACGGCAGTGGCGGGGCGATCAGAAACTTTTATTATTTTGACAGCTGTAGAAGTATTACAATTTACTTGTACATGTTGTCGTCTCAGAGATTCTTTGATTTAGTCATTCTTTGATACAACATTTGTCAGTTTTCTATTCTTTCTCTGTAGATAAATGAATTTATCCGGCAGGGCCCGTGGCATGACACGTCGTCGACAGTTCTGAGCGGGGAGAGGCATTCGTTCGTCGTTGAGCTTTTGTTCTTGGTGTGTGCCAAGATTGGAAGGATAATGAACTTTTTCCTCCCTTATACACCTTTTCCTTGGATATGTTCTAAGATCCGACAAAATAGAAGAGTGAAACAATGTCAACATAGTTTGCTCATTTCACATGCTTCATTAAAAGAAACAGTCATTTCAGTCCCTTGTTGCACCTATAAATTCCCCAGAAAAAGAGCCTTACTTTGCTTGTACATGAGAGCATTGTTGGGTAACATCTGAAGCATCACAGAGGCTAGGTTATACAGACTGTTCCAGAAAAAAATTGGATAAAAATAGAGACAGTACTGTGATTGGATGTTGTACTATCCGGCCACTTGCAGGACACCAATGTCCTGCACTGTGTGGCTGGGATCAACCCGTGTCTGTGCCTCGGATGGATTCGTGAGCATGGACACACTTACATCCTCTGTAAGCTCACCGTGGATATATAGAGCCTCTCCTTCCGCACGCGCGCTGAGGAAGCCACTTGTCATGTCTTGGGACCTCCTGCCGACGACTCCTTCATGGAAATACGCCATGTATCAGTGAGTACCACTAGACCGTTGACTTGTCTTATTTTGTTGTGTCATACATCTTTGTTCTGCCTTCACAAAATATCTGAACTAAAATCAGAGCTATGTTGTCAACGGAGAAAGGATTTTAGCGTTTATCATGAGTGAAGGGGGTGATTAGAAAACTTTGGCTACACAGAAGTGCACGTGTGGTGTCTTGTAAACGCCTTCTAAACCTGCCACTGCTTTTTGTACAGTCAGCCATTGCAAGGCCCTTTTGCAGTGGCTGTGTGCTTGATATTCGTCGAACATCTTGATCAGCTGACCAATGAAATAGAACAGAATTCTAGCCCATTTTGATAATTGTTTCATTGATGACCAGCCAAGAATTCTCCATTTCTTGGTCAAGTCATTGGAAAATCGTCCTTATGTTATCATGTTCCAGATGCATGCTCCCTCATGAATCTAAACATGTTTTTTTCCTACAGATTTGATGGTAAGTAGAAAGGGTCGCATTTAATTTTGTTTTGTGGGGGAGTGTGCATCCAAGGTCAGTTTTTATTTCTGTTCTCACTAAATTCTTTTTGAGTGCGAGTGATTGTTTGGGGGAAATGAGATCTGAAATGGTACAGTAGATTTTTTTTATTTCCAGGTTTGCCCCTGGTAGATCCTGTGATCTACCAGGAATGGGGCGCTGCCTCCAAATATGTATACTCATGCTCTACCCTTTATTCCTCCTTCACCCTCGATTCGTTGCGGTGAACCTTTGTCAACATCCTTCTTGCTATGTTGGCATGCCATTCACTGTAACGCCCCTACAGATGTGAGTGACATCAAGTTTGTCATAAACTATGACTACCCCAATTCATCTGAGGACTACGTACATCGCATCGGGCGTACTGCCCGAAGTGATCGCACAGGTACAGCCTACACCTTCTTCACCCCCAACAATGCAAAGCAGGCGCCGGACCTCGTCAATGTGCTGACTGAGGCCAAGCAAGTCATCAACCCAAGGCTCCACTCCCTTGCTGAACAGGCTCACCGTTATCAAGGAAAGTGTAAGTAAACTATCGCATCTTGCATTGAACTGGACTGTTATACATGAAGCCAATTGCAGTGACAAGCAATTATTTTCAGACTGTTATATTTGAAGAAAGTGGTTTTCATCCTATCAAAACAAATGATATCATTGAATTAATCAGCGCTGCCAATTTTGTTGCTGCAGTCAGTCAGCTTCATGTATCTTCTTGCATATATATTTCATTGTCTTTAAAAGCAGGGTTGTGCTATTGAATGTATCTTCTTGCATATATATTTCATTGTCTTTAAAAGCAGGGTTGTGCTATTGAATGTATCTTCTTGCATATATATTTCATTGTCTTTAAAAGCAGGGTTGTGCTATTGAATGTATCTTCTTGCATATATATTTCATTGTCTTTAAAAGCAGGGTTGTGCTATTGAATGTATCTTCTTGCATATATATTTCATTGTCTTTAAAAGCAGGGTTGTGCTATTGAATGTATCTTCTTGCATATATATTTCATTGTCTTTAAAAGCAGGGTTGTGCTATTGAATGTATCTTCTTGCATATATATTTCATTGTCTTTAAAAGCAGGGTTGTGCTATTGAATTATGAAGGTCTTTCATGTTTTAAATAAACAATTTGTTATGAATTTTTTTTTTCCTTTGCCTGAATTCGATTGCCTACAGAGACGGAATTCTCTAATCTTCACCAAATCTTTGTATGCCAAGAGCAAAATTACCCACCTGTGAAAATGAATCAATAAGTAATAAAATTTAGTGATGAAAGTTCAGGATCTTTGTCAAGCTATTTGAATGTTTATACCGTTTCTTTAATAATGTTGGGGCTTTCTCAATGTCAAAAGCAATTTCCCCCCAATTGGTCTATATAAGTGTTCTACAATTTTATTTTATTTGCTCTCAACAGCACGTGGACGCTACAGCCGTGGTGGTGGCAGTCGATTCGGTGGCAAGGGAGGCTTCACTGGTGGGAGCAGCAATGGGTTCGGTGGCGGCAACAGATTCGGCGGCGGCGGTGGAGGAGGGGGCAGTAGGTTTGGGGATCGAAGTGGAGGAGACAGGAATAGCTACAGCAGCAATGGAACCACCAACAGCTTTGGCAACTCTCGTGGAGGCGGCGCTACTTCACGTGGAGGTGGTCGAGGAGGATTTAGTGGAGGTAGAAATTTTTCTAGTGGCGAAGGGCAAGGGCAGGGGGGTAGGGAAGGCTTTGATAGTCAAAAACAGAATAGCTTTGGCTCACCGCCAATGAACAAGGGTCCAAGCGCGGGTGGTCAGTTTGATGGTAACAGGTCTGGAGGTCCACCACATCGGGAGCAGCAGGGCGGTTCACAGGGTGGCTTCCGATCAGGTCCTCAGTCTGGACCCCCAGGTGGGGCACGCGGTGGGCCACAAGGAGGACAAGGACTTCTTGGTGCAGGTGGACCTCAAGGTAGGGGTGGGCAAGGTCAGCGTGATCAGTCCCATGGTGGGCCTGGTGGTCAACAGATGCATAATGGACCCAATCATGGTGGTATGGGAAGACAGGGTGGGTTTGGAGGTATGCCCCAATCAGGAAGGCCGCAGCCTTTGATGGGTGGAGACTCCATGCAGCAACAGCAGCAGCCGCCTATTCCTCCCCCAAATAGTCAGAAGCAGCAGAGTAATGAGCAGCCCCCTATCCCCCCTCCTAATAGCCAGCGCAAGCCCCTAATGCAGCACTCGCAGCAGCAGCAGCCTCCCATTCCACCCCCTAACAGTCAGCGCATGCAGCAGCAACAGCAGCCCCCTATTCCCCCACCAAACGGCCAAGTCAAACAACAGCAACAGCCCCCTATCCCTCCCTCTAAATCATCCCAGACAGCACCCCCATCAAAGGCACCTGCTGGAGGTGCTGCTCCACCAGCTCATATGGACCCTGCCCAGATGGCACAAATGGCCCAGATGGCCCAAACTGACCCTGCTGCATATGCTCAGTACGTGCAGTACTACCAGCAGTAAATGCAGTATTACCAGCAGTATCAGGGTGGAGCTGCACCACAACAGTAAAACCAAGTCAATTTGTGCTGTTGAATAGATTAAAATCTCAATTAAACCCCCCCCCCCCCCCCTCTTCCATGATAACCTCAGACAGGGGAATGCATGTATCATGGTCCAAAAAGAAATATAGGTATCATGATCGATAAGTCATAGTTGGAATGTGGTCATTTGCCAGACCTTTGCTAATCAAAATCATTCCTGGATGAATCATGAGAATGGCTGTTTGATTGGCAGCACTGCCGGACAATTAAAACAATTCCGGATTTTTTGTACATAGCGTCGTACATGAGGTAACTCAGAATTTTAATGTGATGCTTCTGCATAAGTGTACATAAGCCTTTAGGTTATGCGGAGGCATGGTATCACTTGTACATATTTTTACCTTCAGAGTTATCTATTTTCTTTTAGTGTTGGTACCCGTCCCTGATGTTATGAACAAGTTATAGGGCGGGGATGGTATGTTATGAAATAATTTGTGTAAAAAAAGATGTTCTCAACCATCCACAGCAGACAATTTTCCTTTGTGACAAAAGGGGAAACCAAAGCACAGGTACTTGCTCAGAATTTTTTAACAGAATAGTTATGTCTGTGCCCATCGATTGTGGTGCTGCAGGCAATATCAGCCCCCAATACTTGAAACATGAGTGAGCCCCTTGCATGCATCACCTCACTGTTTGCTCATGTGCATGATTTAGAAAATGTTTGTGAATTTGAGGGCCTCACATTCGCTCCTACCACTGAGAGCATGGGCCTCTTCTGGTTCATGTTTTGCTCGTCTCCTATCATACCTCAAGGAGGTAGAGACGGGCACCGAGAAGTGTTTCAAAACAATCAACGCACTTCATTATAACCAGAGCCCTTGTCCTTGTCTTTCCTATGCTCTCAGATTCGTGGCGATCCCGAGGTGGTTATTGATAAAAGATGATGCGAAAGCGAATGTCAGGCATGTCCCTTTCCTGCAGAGTCTCTGACGACTGAACCAGTCCTGCGTGTCTCATTTATCTCCTGGAAATCATCCAAGAATTACGCTTCATTAGGTCATTAGGTTTGCTATCAATGTCTTGTCAACCAAATTGAATCATTCCGCAAATGTTTATGTATGAATATTGAATGTCATGTGAAAATTACTAAATTAAAAAATGATGAACCAATTGTGAATTTTTGTTTTGACGAAATGCTGTGGGGAAATGCAGGCTGGTTGGAAATAGACATGCCTGACTGCTTGGTTTGCAGCTACCCAAACCAAACTTACTAGTGCATTCTGACAAGCGTCAATGTTGCAATTTAGCAAAAGCAAAAGATACCTCACTCCTCCTTTCTGTTTTAAACCAAATTGTTTTCAATTTTACATCGTGCAGTCTTGTGGCACAAAGCGCTTTAAAATGCGTGACCACTTTTAAATTCTGTTGACTAGCTTGCAATATGTTCCCCCATGTCTTGTAAAGTATCATCTTTGTTAGGCACTATTTATTGAAGCTTTTCATTTATAAGGTGTTGGTTTGCCCCTTTCTATATTTTTTTTTAGTTTATGATAAGTCAGCAGTAATAAGAAATGTAATTGAAATGGAAAGGGGCCACCAAAGACAAGCAAGGTGTGTGACTAGTCAAGATTTTTAACCTAAAGTGTTGTACAAATATATGTAGTAATTCTTTATATTTTATGGACTCTACCGTGCACTTACATACATCATGTTTAACTCACTATATTTTGTTTGTTCACTCTATTTGTTGCGCAAAATCAAAATACCCGTCATATGTCCACTTCAACCCTGTATCTGTGTGCTTTGAATGCACTCATAAGAATGCAGGAAACTACACCATTTGTATGACAGGAGGGTAATCGATCAAAACATTAGCCGAGTTTTCTATTGGCTAATGTTGAGAGTTGCTGGCGGTTACATTTTCACCAAGTCTTTTAATCCCCATTACCCCATCCCTTATTTTCATGCCAAAGCAGAGCCATAAGTGCTTTGTACACTTGTTGTGCATGAAAAGAACAGTAATATTGAGCTTCAGTGTAGTGAGTGCATGATGTATTGATAATATTTTGAATAAATTAATCATGAAAGTCATTCCCTCGTCAATATAAAGGGGTGATACAACTCTACATCGCTACACTGCAGAGACAACTTAACTTATTGTAAATTATATAACAATGTTTGTATAGTTATTTATGTCAATTATTCCTCATTAACTTCATGGATATTTCAAAAGGCTTGTTCCTGTTTATTTTCCCCTTTTCATGTTCAACTTTAGCTGTATTTTGGTATTAATGTACGAGATTAAAAGTGCTTTGCACAAAACTGCTGTATAAACAGAATTTGTCCTGTACATTATGTATGTTTGCATTAGGGGTTGTGCAGTGGAATCTTCAAATGCAATTCTTGACATTTATCAATTGCATTGCAAGGAAACTATACTGAAATGAGCAAGTCGCTTCTCATAACTGTATTCGGGATGCCAGTTTTCACCGTGTGCCTTGGATATTTATTTTTGGGGCATAATTTTGATACTATGATGCAGAATATATTGTGTTCTTACCGACATCCCAATGAACCCTTTCAAGGTTTTATGAAAAAGGTTCCACTGTACACTGAAAATCCTGATTATTATGATTTATGAGGGTGACAATGTTGATGTTGCTTAATAGTGATAATTTATGCAGTACAGGGGATAATGATGATTGTGACTGTGTGGTGAAGTAGGAGAATAATTGCGTGTAAATTGATGTTAATTAGGGTGACCTTATCATGTGCTTCAGTAAGTGCTTTGAAGAAGAATGGTTCTGAATTTGAAGACTTCTCAAAACACATTCAAAATTGTTTTTTTGACAATTTCCTTAGACTGGAAACCCTCTGTCACAAATTCATTTAGTTCGGAGACATGTTCATGCCAATTGTGAATGTGATTTGAGAACTCTGATTATTTTTTTTTTCACGAATCAAGGTAGAACTCTTACGTTCTTTGACTAGGCCCCTGTAGACTTGTTTGATGGATCGATTGTGTTGGTAGGATCTGTATTGAGGACTGTTTTCGGCGATGACAGTGATGATGGTTGAGATGAACAAGATGATGGTATGATGAATAGCATGATGAATAGCATGATGAATAGCATGATGATGACGATTTCTTCGATATGTTCGCCATGAATGACATGACATGGTTTGATAACAATGTCTGATGTGTATGAAGGATGGTGACCCGTGATGGCCAGAATGTTTATGATGCAGGGCCCCGTAACAAAGGTTTGCGATTAATTGCTAATCTGTTAGCGATTGATATCAATCGAAAGTCTATGGCAAATCATGTACTAAAGTTTGCAATTGATCGCAAAATCAAATAGCGATTAATCGCAAACCTTTGTTATGGGGCGCTATCATCTTTCAACATCCACACTTGTCCTGCGCCGCGCAGGACAAGTGTGGATGTTGAAAGATGATGTGGAGATGAAGTTATGGATAAGCACAAGGATGTGTGGCTGATGAATGTGGAGACGCCAACCATTCTGTAATATGCACAAGGTTAGAAAAAAGTGGACCGTCAAACAGTGGAACAAAATATTCTCCCACAAGAGATAGTATTATTACTAAAGTTTGTGGTATGTATCCTTAGAAAATATTTTTGATCACCCGTTTGATCCACATTTATTTATTTCCTCGTGCATATTCAAGAAGGCTTAGGTATGATTATGATCATTCTGTAAAGTTGTGTTTCATGTGTCAACGACAAGCATTCATTCTCCCAACAATAGACTGCTTTTGTAATGTATTCAAATTTCATGGACGTTTCTTTGTCAAATGCACAAGGACAAACTATTTGTGCAGCTGACATAAAAGAATCTTACTTCAATAGAAGCAATGTGTAGAGCATACATTGGTTGTTGCTAGATTGGTCAAAGTACATTAATTGTCCAACCTAGCAACATTAATGTGTGCAAGTATCATCATGAATTTTGTACTCTCGATACATTTTAACAGCTGTAAACATAGTTCGTCTCAGGAAGAACGAGAATAAATTTGAAAACATTACGAAAGTGGTATATTGACATGAGGCTGTTTAACGATGTGCAAATGTTTGAAATGTCGACATGTAGGAATTCTGCCATCATGATTGTGTGGATAAAGCGTGATGATTTTTGGTGATCATTCTGATGGCAGATAGGAGATGCCAACTGTTCTGGAATTCCGGGGAGTGTTTCATCAAGATTTGTCGCAGAGACAAATAGTCAGCGCTGACAAATCCCTTGTGATTGGATGAAAAGCACTTTCGCTGACAGTTGCTATGGGAACTGTCGGAAAATGACACCTTGTCGCTGCGACAAATCTTGATGAAACACCCCCAGGAATATGAATGAGGATATACACAAAAGTCTGGCCTAATCATGTACAACGTGTGTATTATATTCTCAAGAGAGATAACAATACCAATATGATTTCGCTTTTGAGAAAATACAGTCATGTAGGCCTATTTGGCGCAGCTCTCAATTCACATTTTCATTTCTCTAATGCATACTCCATAAGGTTCATTGGCAGCTTTTTAAAAGTGATTGTTTTAATCACCTTCATGTATTCCAAAACTTTTTTTTCTGACAAGCAGAATATGTTTTTTAAATAACCCTTGTACATTTCATTCCGCCGTAGAACTTACAAGCAAAAACAAGAACAGAACTTGAATAGATAACAGAATTGCTACAATCAATCTATAGTACCTTTAATTAATCGAATTGCACAATGATCAATTTTGAAATACAAACATGAATGGATGGTTAGACTATTACTTACAAAATGAACATAATTTTTCTTTCTTGCAAAAATCAAATGAGACCCTCACTCAGAAATCAAATTTCCTTGCAGATTCGAGG